>JAWPHD010021590.1:0-27800 GCA_037043455.1 Cyrtodaria siliqua | reverse complement strand
TAGCCTTGCCCCTGATACGACTAGGGAACCGAGTGCCACGGCGTAGCGAGGCACCGTTGCCGACGGCTGACCACCTGACTCCCGTTGTGTCACAAAATATGTTGGTCGGCCGAGCGGCTATAGGCCGAAGGTCGTTAAACGCATATTTCCCTCTATATAACTGTATATAACTCTAAGTGCATGTTAAAGACTCGAACTTGGGTAGCCCTCACACTGATAATAGCCTATGGACCATGTACCAACGCATAGCGGGGACCTTTGCCGACGGCTGGCATACCGGTCCCGATGTGTCACTAAAATATGTGGATCAATCCAGCGTCCATCCGGTCGCCTCAACGCTATTACCCTCTATACATATATAACTATACTGTATAAAGCTCTAGGGAGTTACGAGGTTCGAGACCCGAAACTCGGGTAGCCTCCCCCCTGACTACACGCTAGCTATTGAATGCCAAGCGTTGCCGGGACCTTTGCCGACGGCTGCCCACTAGGTCACGTTGTGTCACCTCATTCTGTGTCGGCCGCTGCGGCCGTCAGCCGAAGTTTGTTCCAACGCTATATCTTCTATATAACTGTATATAGCTATATTGTGCCCATGTTCGAGACTCGAACTCGGGTAGCTCTTCTCTTAATATGGACTAGCGCCGACCGAGTGCCACATGTACGGGATCTTTGCCCGACGGCTGGCCACCGGTCCCGTTGTGTCGCAAAATCTGTGGGTCGGGCCAGTGGCCGTACGCAGAGGGCCGTCAACACTATTTTGTTCTATGTATAAAGCTATATTGTATATAGCTCTATGTACCATGTACGAAATGCCGGTAACGTGATAAAGTCCAAGTCGCCAGTTGGTACACAGTTTCCAAAATGCTCTACACATAATCGGCTTTCAGAAAATAGGGTGTACAAAATTCCCCCCTGGGGTGTGGGTTACTCCTACTAGCTTACAGTCTATTTTCTATTGTACCGGTATTATATACTTTCTAGATTTTAACCCAATACCCCTCCCCCCCCCCCCCCCCCCCCCCCCCAACACACACAATGGATTGCAGAAATACGTGATTTTAGTCCTTTTTCCAACATATTTCAGCTGATATGTTATTATATGATGCAAGAAAAGACTTGATATGTATGCTGTGTAACACTATATTATTTCAATTTGATAAGTTTATGTTAAACACTATTTTCAAAAAAATTACCAGATTCCGTCGATTTTTTGACAAAAATTCACATTTTTTCGCCTAAAAGTTAAAGCATTTTCAAGCATCACACGATTCGGGACTTTTATTACGTAATATTGGACCTTTGTCTATCCAAATTGTTACAATGTGTCCTTATTCAACTGTATTTAATTTGTTTCTATATTATACCCAATAACCCATGGATTACAGAAATCAGTGATTTTGTAATTTTTTCCAACTTTTGCCTAAAATGCAATATTTGAGCACATATGTTATATATTGTCTCTGGACAAAATTGAATATGTATGCTGTGTAACATTCTATTGATTCAGTTTGATAAGTTTATGATCAAACTAATTTCAAAAAATACATCCAGATTCCGGCGATTTTTGACAAAAATACACATTTTTCGCCCCAAAATTAAGGCATATCCAAACATCATGCGGTTTGGACTTTTTTTCTACTTAATCACTCGACCTTACCCTGCCCAAAAGGTTATAATATTCTTTTTTCTAGTGTTATTAAGATATTTTTCTAACTTTTTAGTTAAAATATCCCCCAATGTATTACAGAAATCAGCGATTTAATTAATATTTTAAAATGTTACCCAAATCTCAATATTTAAGCATCGGATCCATAAATTATATGGTGGACACGTAGAGATGCGTTCCGAGAAAGATTCCATCAATTCAAATAGGTTCTAATATATTCCATTCTTTTTCTAAAACATAATTCCAGATTTCGGCGATTTTCGTCTAAAAACGCACTAAAGCCCCAACGCTCAGATTGCACACATGTCTCATTTTGAAACTTATTTTATGTTCTTTCAGAAAATCATCCCTACAAATTCCCCCTGGGGTGGGGGATTGGGGGGGTGGAGGGTTTCTACTAGCTCACAGCCTATTGCTGTTATCCCCCGCCGATTAGGCTGAGGATATAGCATTACCGTTGTCCGTCTGTCCTTCCGTGCGGTCCCATAACTTTGTTAATGCCTTATCCGATTTCAATAATATTTTGCACAAATGTTCACCATTTTACTCCCACAGAGTATACTGTAATGACGTTTAGTATGCTAAGAATGATAAAGGGACTAAGCCGATATACTACAAATCAAATATTGGCATTGCTATGTTAAAATTAAGTAAAATAAAAATAAAACATTTAATATTTTTATATCTTTACACTGTAACCCCAACCGAGGAATAGCCTAAGAGCAAGATGCGCCACAATCTATATTTTTATGTATATGCTTTGAAACAAAAAAGATTATGTGAAATATGGATGCTTATTAATTGATCCGCACAGATAAAAAACCGCTGTCAATGGAAGTATTCGCTAAACTTGATTGAGGAAACCTGCTCTGTTTCGCTGCCATGTGTGACAGTCACAAAGTGAAAGAAGCCATATTTTCGGACATTCGCCACTGGTTTCTGTTGATTATGCCCCGCACTTGTAGACTCGTATAATATAATTACTTAAATAAGTCATGTTTAGATGAATCAGTTTGTAATTATTTAAAAAGTCGTCGTAAAATGCACTTTTTCATATTTGACTGTCATGTTATGTGATACAAAGGATATTAAACTCGTTCCCATTCCATATATAAGATTTATGAAACGATTAAGAACTATCTTCAATTTGGCTCGTTAAAATTAAAATAATTCTTAACTCGTTTCATACACTTATATGAAATGGGAATCGTTTAAGATCCTACAGCAATTTACACAATATTACTTAGCATTCTGTGCTACTATTCAGTAATGTCTCGACACACTTTCACTAGTTTTTGTTTCTTAGATCGTTTCCCTTCGTTTGGGACTTCGACAGTTTTCTGCAGTCGGGGCAAAACCACTTTCATTGGATATTTTTCTCATTCCTAGACACAGATAATGAAACCACAACGACTAGGACAATTTTCATTTTCGCAATATACCATTTTTCCGGACTCAGCATGGTCGCAATAGCACCAATTTTTCTTGCTCTTGTCGCCGTGTTAGCTCTGTACTTTATCGGGCTTCCCAATCTTTATATTTACTTGTGGGTTCTCGTCGGAATATATATAATGACGATTCGACACTCTGCAATATATGTTGTAAATAAGCTTTAATAAATTAAAAGAATAAAGTACATGTATGTGAAATACATATGAGCCGAAACATTTTTTGTGTGTTGCGGCTCATATATAATATATACGTTATGCCAACAATTTCCAATCATCAATCGTCACTTACAGTTCCTTGGATGATGTACTTGTCAAACGCATATAAAACCGTCTTAACAAGTTCTGGAAACACG
This sequence comes from Cyrtodaria siliqua, assembly GCA_037043455.1. Taxonomy (NCBI): domain Eukaryota; kingdom Metazoa; phylum Mollusca; class Bivalvia; order Adapedonta; family Hiatellidae; genus Cyrtodaria; species Cyrtodaria siliqua. The sequence goes on along the minus strand of JAWPHD010021590.1, from coordinate 24,327 downwards.
GCAATTTTGAAAAAGTTCGAGCGTCTTTTCATGACTGTCGCTAACATTTCTGGACAAAGAGAATTCTTTCAACATGAAGATCGCGCTCTGTCCACACAACAACAAAACAGGTTTCACTCTTTGAAACTCCTAGTTGTGTCTGCACCTGATAATAGGAAGAGTGATTCTTCTTGAGACACTGCTTGCCATCAGTAGACACTCTAAGCAACGGTTTCTATCCGTGCTTCACTAATGGTTTTATCCTTTGTGCAAAAGGGACATTTAATTTCTAAGCACGACTTCCCGCAACAGTCACACGTAATGACGTCTGGAAATGCTCCAAGATGGGGGAAATCGGGAATAATGACGAGTCCACTTTCATCAAAGCGTAAGTTTTCGTGGAATGGTTTCATACCCTGCAAGAATTTAGATATAGCTACTTTCTCACGATCACATCCCCACTATGAAACCACTAACTATTTTTCCAATAGTATCTCTTACATTTCTTATCCTAGCACAACCACATTAGGCCTTGAGCTTCCTTATAGCATTATCTCAATTTTATTTTACATAGCTATGTTACCCACCCCACCCCCCACCCCACCCCATCGAAACTCAAAATTTTTTTTACATATTTTTCTGTGTTGTTTACCTTATTCTTACACATATAGCTATGCTTGCCTCTCCCCTCCCCCTCCCCCCCCCCCCACACACACACCCACACACACACTCACCACACTCGAAACTCATTTTTTTGTATTTTAGTACACATATATAGGCTATGTTGAATGTACACCTGTGTTTAGAGACCACATGTGTTTCTTCAATTAACGGGTTTTACTTGCAAAGAAAATCAGTTTTGTGTTTAGTACATGTTGAATTACGAGGATTATCGGTTATAACGAGCAATCATTTCATATAAATTTCATTTTAAAAACGAACAATTATTTCATGTAAACAGCTGATTTTATCCTCAATAAAAATCATGGTTGATTTTCTTGTTTTCACCTTTTTCCTGTTTATTTTTAACTCGCAAAAGAACGCCTTTACAAAAGGTCATTTTATAGCACGGCTGAAATATAACGGCAGTTATTGCACGGTTTAGGCTTAGGCCTTCAGGTTTATGAAAATTATATCATAAGCAGGAACAACAGTAGGAACGCAGCCCTAGGCGTAGGATATTTATCAACAAGGTCACGTGATAAAATCGATAACAAAATGACATTATTGGGGAAAATTGTCACTGGCTAGATTTATTCACCTCTTATTTATAAACTGTGATTATGACAAAACACAATCACAGATCGTTGTTAAAGTAATAATATTCACAAACTACATTGGTCGAACATAACTTGGTGTTACACTGTCGGTAATTCTCATTAATAGTTAAAGGTATTATTCAAAGGATGAATTTAGGTCGTTTTAAGGTTTAAATTGCCAAAAATGCGCTTTTAAATCAAAATCGATTTATTTTGTCATTTTAGAAGCGAGAATAAAAACAAATGCATGTACGCGTAGATAAATCTTTCCTCTGTCCCATATGCAAATTTTTAATGAAATCGGAGGACAAGTACTTTTTTTTTTTCCCAAAATTAACTAACATGACCACGACGCAAAGACGGGCATGATGCATTACATTTACAGACGCGACCAGGGTACACAAGAAATGAAATAATTCCATTATTTCAATACTATATTTCAGATGTATGTATCCAATGCATTCCAGATTAAATTTCTGATCTATACATCCTTTTGGTTTATGCCGGAGTGCTCAGAATAGGTTATAACAAACACAAAGTGTAACGGTACGTCGGGAAAGGAACTGAGGATAGTGAAAATATATGTTGCAGTGCTAATTTTCTGAATCCGAAAAAAATGCAAAAAAAAAATGTTTTAACAACGAGAATGAATTTTTTTCATGAAAGTGTTCATTGACATGTCTACTATTAAAACCCAAAATTTAAAGTCGATCAGAAAAAAGTACTTTTTTTTCCCCAAAATTAACAAAGTACACCGTGTTCGCTAAAATATGAACACTCGCCTTTCGAAGTTAATGTACACGCGGGATATAAAACCATGAACTTGTGAAATCCTTTTTAAGAGATATATTGATTTCAAAATTGTTCTGTATTTAATAAATTATTAGAGTAGAATGTTCACCGTTTTTCTCAAGGACACCATTACGGTAGTATCCCTGCAACCCCGCCCCTCATTCCACCCCCACCACCCTCCATACCGTATTGATTAAGTTGTATATAGCTGCGAATGCGCAGTTTTAATCAAATTCGATTTATTTCATCATTTTAGAAGCGAGAGAGAAAAACAAAAGCATGTACGCGTAAATACATCTTTCCTCTGTAGATATGTAAAATATGAAAAAAATCGGAGGCAAGTACTTGTTTCCCCCGTAAATTAACGAAGTACACCGTAATCGTTTAAATACGCCGAATCGACGTTCCAAATCGATGTTCGCACGGAATACAATTGTGGAATTATGAATTCATTTATAAAGATAAATCGATTTCAGCATTGTTCAGTAGTTGTTATATTATTGATGTAGTATGTTCACAGTATTTATGAGAGCAACATTACGGTAGTATCCCTCCAACCCCGTGGGCTTCTGTTATATTATTGATGTAGTATGTTCACAGTATTTATGAGAGCAACATTACGGTAGTATCCCTCCAACCCCGTGGGCTTCCCCCCCCCCCCCCCCCCCACCCACCCCCCCTGCAACCCGTACACACAATACGTTGTGTTTTGCTGAGAATGCGCCTTTTATTCAAATCGATTTATTTCGTCATTTTAGAAGCGAGCATAATAACTAAATCATATAGATACATCTCTCCTCTGTATATATGTAGAATTTCAATAAACGGAGACAAGTACTAATTAAGTAACAGGACCGTCCGACCCAAAGACGGCAACATTCATATTCATTAAGGAAAGACGACCGGCTACAGAAACAATTAAATAATTTCGTTATGTAAACACATATATTTAAAATGTATGTGTTCATGTATTTTACATTATTTTTTTTATCTATACATGCTTTGGGTTTATGTCAGAGTGGCCAATTTATTTTAACAAACAATGTTGCAACGGTATATCGGAAAATGAAATCATGATGGCGGCAACATACGTTGCAGAGTTAATTTTCGAAATCAGAAAAAGCGATAAACTAATATAAGTTTAGCAGGCAGAAAGAAGTATATTCTTTTAACTGTTCGTTTAAAACTGAGGGGGCGACTCGAGTTTTAAAGAAAGCAAGATTGGCATGTGTCCCTTTAATCAAGTAAATAAATGACTGACGAGTAACATACATGCTACTGTCGGTAATAAACATGATTATGTGTAGATTCGAAGATTTCATAACATAAACGTGGACATGACATTGTGTCAATGGAGCACTTGCCAGATTTGTGGTGTTGTGAAACACTGTACGCGTGAATCCAAAAGGTGCGGGTCGTTTATATTTATAGGGCATATACAGTTATATATATATATATATTTATATATATTATTCTTTAATATTTATATGGTCCCAGAACGCAGTCATACTCACTACTATATTGAAAGTAAATACTGAATATACATGTGCGGTGCGTTACGATTTGTAGTATTTGAAAACAGACATATTAAACATTTCCCTGAACATATAAACTATATTCATAGAAGTATTATTTCCTGGAAAAAAAATACATGTTTGTTTTTAGCAGTTGAAATCTACTATATTCTGCGAATATTGCTATTTTGAAAATTTGAATACGTCTGTTTTCATCAAATAGCATGTTTTGTTTGTTTTAATATATATATTTTTTAATTTATGATTTAAAAAAAAAAATGGATGATCGGAATATGTCTTACACACTGTTGAATCCTGTAATTTAACAACAAGTGGTTTGGTTCACAGGCGACAGTATCGGTGAACAAAACCACTTGTTTTACTGGATTCAACATTGTGCAAGAAAATATTCATATATTATACCATTAATATTATAACATGTGTGTTGTAACATATGCTTATCCTTGGATAGTGGATGTCTGCAGGGAACTTGACCTTTTACCTAAAAATCAAACGATCATCCTCTTTCCACTGTCCAGCAATGAAGTTTCATGAAATTTGCTTTAGGTAATAGGAAAAACTGTGTGGGCAATACTTTTCATTTTCCGGTCATGGTAACGGACCTTTCAACTACTGACTTCAAAATAAACAGGGATTATCATTTCACCAAAGGCATTCAAAGTATGAAGTTTTATGAAATTAGCTTCAGAGAAAGTAATAAAAGAGTTTGTACAAAGTTTCGTCAAAATCCAACAAGTAGCGCAGACAAGATTTGTGACAGACGAACGGAAAGGCCAAATCTAATCTGTCTCACCTACCACTCTGTGGTGGAAGACATAATTATAAAGACAATATTTTAGTTCATATGTATACTTTATTAAGCAAATAATTGAGCGAACATAAACTTCAGCATTGACTCTGGCCAGTGGTGTACATGGAGTCTTCTTCCACATGACGTGCAGACTGAAAGAAAAGAAAGACAGAATAAAAAGTTAATATAAGTCGAGCAGAGTATTCAATTTGAATCAGGTGTTGCGAGAGGGATCTAGGGCATGTTTAGGGGAATGGGACAGTTTAAAATTTAATTATTGTTTAACGCCTCATCAACACGTTGTTTAGGTTATTTCGAACCGCCCGAAAGAGAGGAGGAAAGATACATAGGCATCCAGGAACCCTGCCCTACGCTTACTACCGATTAGATACCTGTGGTTCTTTAACGTGCTTGGAGGGAGGACAGACTCCGATACACAGGACCACCCGGTTTACGTTCCCATCAGACGAACGAGGCTAGCAGGACACATCGAAGTAACCCAGTGGCGCCAGTAAGAATTGAATCCGTGTTCACTGGATTCAAAGCCGATATGCTATAAACGTCCCTTGACCAAAACTGAGTAAATGGCACATCAAGTAAAGGGTCAATACATATTATATTGTGTATCATACGAGTATATGATTGAACTGACATGATTATAGAACCATTTTAATGTATGTTTCACCCAACAGTACAGCAAGAATCTATTATAAGGAAAGTTAAATCTGACAGAGGGTGCAATGTATTATAAGCCATTTTTACTAGAAGGGGAATAAAATACAAGTCTAGCCAAACATCTAAAATTGTTAAATTTTACACGTTTTGTTCATAGGATATTTTACTTTAATGACTTAGTAAGGTCATTTTACATGGGGAGAAAACATTACTATACAATTATTTATTTTCTCTCTCAAAACCTGGTGATGCCGCTAGTTTTAGAAATAAAACATGATTAAATAGGGCAGTTGAGAAGACACTTTTGTAGATGTGTGGTCTGTTCTGATGTGAAAATGTGTAAAACAGACACAAGATTGGAAATTTGCTCTGAGTCCCTTTAATAAATTGAGGACCCATCACATAGACCAATTGGATGATGTTAAAGGGACAAACGGCAATCTTGAAGTATTTATCAAGCTTTAACATTAGCATCTCCATTTGTTAACCTGGTAACATGTTAAATTTAAACCTGCTTGCATTAAAAGTTAAATAAATTATTATAGGTGCACTATTATCAACAGTAAGTAATGTGTAAAACAATTTCTTCTGAACTATTCTAATAAATAATATTAATGATGCACAAATGCAAACTATGCAGAAAAAATAACCGAACTCCAGAAGTTTTAAACAAATAAAGACTGCCTAGTGTCCCTTTAACACAACTTGTTTTCGCATGTATCCAGTACATGTAGTTTACACGAGCTCATATGACAATCACGCTGCACTATCACTGAAATATTTTTTTACTCTAACTTTGAACAGCACCGTGCAAGCATAACACAAGCTCCATTTAAAGAACTACACAAGTGCAAACAATTTTTAAAAAGGCTCTTACCTCCATATGATCCAATGGCATTTAATACGGCTTGACATTCTGAAGTCGTCAGTATCAATTCACTCAGAGCTGCCCAAGGGCTCGATTCACATTTGAGACCTCTCTGAAAACAACATCAATCGAATGTCAATGATCAAACAGACATAGTTTATCCTTTGTTATGCATAATGTAACATATTTAAAAAAGAAAAGATAAAATAACTAAATTGAATAAAGCATGAATACTACTTGTGCTCAATAACACGGTTAATGTAATAAAAACATCTCTCATCAATCATTCTACATGTAAAATATAATGTAGCCCAACTGGAGATCCATTAAAAACATTGTTCCACTTTCACAGCATATTTCCAGCCCATGGAATAGTCATTTCTTTTGAGACACACTGGAGGCAAGCGTAGTAGCTACACCGCCTTAAAGGCTTTTAAGTGAAATGTACTTTCTTGAAATTGCGTTGTTTTTTTCGCAACAGAATGTAAATAAATGTAAATTCAAAATCACTTCCTTGTCTCAAAACTTCTGTACATAAATATGAATCTGACCGATTTCAGTCAAATGTCTATGGCAGATTACATTGTTTCAATGGTAGTTGTATCGGGTTATGTATTCACGAATGTGCATTTCTACTAACAATAGTTTTATTCCACGAAACGTTCTACAGTTTACAGTACATCCAGTTACTGGAAAGATCGGAGTACACGAAAAACACTTATTGTGATTATGAACTTTCTATTATACACTATACACTACTTTTTTAGGCACTGTATTAGGCCAATGTCTAAATATGCACGATCTAAAAGGGGTGTGTACTATTTATTAACAAACACATTTTAATGACAAAACAAATACCTTGATCATGGACCTCCAGCAGCAGACAATACTCCCAAATCCAACTTGCAACAACATGTCAATTTCACGTGTCAAGTTATGTCACGGTGACCTGTCAGTCACCAACACTGCATCGTGTTTACACATAATGGAACGTTATTTCGTCCGGTAAGGTATTAGTTTTTACATAATCTACGGTATAAAACACTGTACGCGTGTTGTAAGACTCCATAGGTACCCGTAGTGCTCGCCGACGTAGCGCGCCCAATTTCGGGTGTAAAAAAATGGCGTCTGTTTTAGTTGAAAATTCATAAAATAGTCCGTAAAATACAAAGAAATAGTCCATGTTCGCGGAGTTAAAATGCGAACAGAACTGATATGTTATAGGTACGTGGCGTACAAGTATAGGATAGAGCATGAGTTTTGCACGTGTACGGGGAGATAATGCACGAGCGTGACGCTCGTGCATTATCGTCCGTACACATGCAAGACTCATACTCTATTGTATTTATACCACAATAACTAACATATGCTGTGTATATCCTCGGGTATTACACGATGCATAGTGTGTATTTAGGCTATTGTGGTATAAGATCGTGTTGTTGTATTGAAATTGTTGTAATGAAATGTAATGAATCGTCGATGGTAAGATGCGATGGTCGATGGTAAGATGCGATGGTCGATGGTCCATCGCATCTTACCATCGACTATCGCATCTTACCATCGCATCTTACCATCGACCATCGCATTTTACCATCGCATCTTACCATCGACCATCGCATCTTACCATCGAGCATCGGCTCGATGGTAAGATGCGATGGTAACATGACCCTAACGGTACACCGTAAATTTCACCTTCGACGCAGTTATTCGACCAGCACGAAAACGGTCCCATAATTTGAATTTGCTTGTGCTCGTGTCGACAGTTCAACTTCATTAGCCTGATCCTGTGTTATTTCAATCACAATGACTGTCACACATTTTTAGTAAGTCGGCATAATTTGCATGTACATGTATATAGTCGTCATTTCTGAGTTCTGTCAACGCAGGTGGGTAGTTTTTCTTTATGGGCTCAGGAATATATTCATCTGAGAATGGTGGAATGGTAGCTAATAACACTGGTTTTGTGCCAGTTGCATGCAACTCGCGAAAGAAAGTGGCCAATTCCCCCTGTTTAGCCGGCGGTACTTTAGACTCCACACGCGGAGGCTTTGAGCTAAAAACTCCACCATCAAGCCTCTGATCAAGTTTACTTTTCATTGACTTAGCCGACGTGAAATCAATTTCTCTAAGTTCATTATACTCTATATTTTTCATAGCCGATGGTAACATCCAGTATGCTGTTTTTTCAGTCACTGTCCAAGCGTGTCTTAGGACAACCGATCCTGCCACCGAAAACAACAAGGCTGCTATGTGTGAACAGGTTTCATCGAGACCAGCCATGCAATTGCAGTAAGCTCCCTTGACAGTCGCAGACTTGTCCAGTGTGACCCATGGCACCAGAGTCTTTGCGAACGAAAGACCTGTCGAATACAGAACAAAAGCATGTAATAATAGCAACACTAACACAAAAGTGCATTTAAACTAATAAACAATCTACTGATACTAACTGCAGCACTCTCTCGCATAAGCAGATAGTATACAGTTATCACATGTGTGTTTGGGGAACAGTCAAAACTGTTTTCCCGAGGTGGAGGGGATGGCAGTGTGAACTGTTTCCCGAGGCCGATAGGCCGAGGGAAACAGTTCACACTGACATCCCCCGACACCAAGGGAAAACAGTTTTGACTGTTCCCCAAACACACATGTGATAACTGTTTTATTACCTGATTAATGTTACTGTACGAAACAGTGAAAATGAAAATTTGTTTTATAAATGGAACCTATGGTGAAAAAAGCATCATGACGTCACGCAAACGAAATTCCAGCACGTGAGGGAAACAGTCGAAACTAAAGCCCGGTAACAGTTCGTTTTCACCGGGAACAGTCTTTTCCTTAGTGAATTAGCAAGAAATGACGATATAGCATTTATATAGGAGATCAGGTAATAATACGCTTTATTAGAGGTCATGAAACTTCACCAAGAATTATGAATTTATGTTTAGGAATCTGGGAACTGTGCCCTACTATTACTATGAAATAGATTAGTAAAGGATATACGAGACTTTTATATCTTCCATATGAAAATGTTAGTAGTTTTTATTTGTAATGTGTTTATTTTTGGGTTTATTGCTCCTTAAATGTTGTCAGTGCGACACAATTTAGCTTAAATTTTATGCTAAAACGGCGAAGAGCAAATGCAACTTCAGGCTTTAATATTTTTGGAGCGGGGTAACTAAAATTGTTGATTTTATATTAAATCTTTAGAGTATCCCTTCAACTCGTTACCCATAAATTTAAAAACATTTTTCCGTCATATCTTCAAACTGATTTTGACTATTATTTGTATTGGAATTTATATTTTCAGGACTTTTATGTTTCCAAGGAAACGGCATTTTTTGCCTTGGACTATATCGATGTTTTGCATTGAACCATCGTTTACGTAATATTTACAACAACAAAAGTTTGAATAAATTACTTTGCTGCAAAATGCATTTTTTTATGAATCCAACATTACGACCTATGCAAATTCATTAAACTTTTCTGCCGCTTTTTAAGGCAGTGTATATGAATATGTTCCAAACAAACAGTCGTCATAGACCTATATCTTCACTGATTTTAATAACATTTTCAGAAAATGTCACATTCTATAAGATCATTTTCAAATTTCGTGTGTAAACCTCACACAACGTGAATACGACGGTTTGTTGCATTATATAATGAACGCCCCTCGTAGTCTATGAAGAGAAATCGTCACCATTAGGAATCCGAAAGAGAGGGAGCGTAGCGGTTTCTGAATGGTGAACATTTCACTTCAAAGACTCTATCCGACTTAGTGTTTACCATATTTGTATCGACAGTCTCTATATAGGTAACGCTCTAAACGGTGAAGAGTGCTGGTAGTAAAATTTTCATAAATAATTGACGCAAGTATTTGAAAATCTGAGGCAACTGATTGGTTGAAAAAGTTGAGTAAACACTATTACTAAGATATGAACAGATTCTTATGGTTCTTCGAACTACTTGTAAGATAGTCAGTGGCGCTAGTGAAACTTAAATAATGATCTCCATATTCAGAGTATACCATCCATGCTAGCAAACAGGCCACCACAGTCTTGCGGTATACATATTAAATAATAAATGACGAATCAAAGACCGACATATAGAGGCTGTTATTCAAACGCAGCAAGTCAGACACCAAAAACTGACAGAGAAGTAAAATTATTAAAAGAAAATAACATTGAGTTTTTCAACCATACATTAGCAAATGATCTCTGTATAAACACTTACCATTCTCTGTTCTACCATATAAAACACAGCAGAAAAAACTACTTATCAGTTAAAATCAAACTGACCCACTGGAGCCAACGACTTCTTGTCTTACTTATCAGCGGTGATGTAGCCCTGAACCCAGGGTCAGTTCAGTTTCCTTGTGACACTTGTTATAAATCAGTCGCAAGAACCACCGAGCTGTCTACTGCGAGTACATTGCGCTCAGTAAAAACGACGATCCATGGCTGCAAAACGTTTTGTTGAGACCATCTCCGAGTCAGTCTAATTCTATACATCCACGTCAGATGACTCTTCTACATCCTCAACATTTGCTGAACTACGTTACATTCGTCAGAAACACCGAAAAAGTTTATAGTGGCACACCTGAACATTAATAGCTTAAAGAACAAATTAGTGGACATTCATGAACTATTATCCGATAAAATTGTCGATCTATTATTTATTTCAGAAACGAAATGGGACGCTTCCTATCGGGACTCATTGTTTGAAGTATCTGGTTACAAACTCCATCACTGTAGGGATCCGTACACCGGATCTTGGTCAAGACCCCGTTCACTAGTACGGAGTTTTGGTCAGCCATGTTGTAGAAAATGTACGGATAACAACAGCAAAAGTAGGTTAACCACGTTTTTCTCCTAATTTTGTTCATTTTATATGAATAATCAATATTGCTATATGGTGCGGAAACATTTCCCCGTTCAAATATTTCCGTACGTTGTTGACATATTACTTTAAATGCTACAATTCGGATCAAAGAAAAACAATTGCCGGTGCTGAAATTCGCCCAAAGCACCCTTCAGCAATACATATCTCATTTATTTTCAAGTTAATGAAAATTTTGAATTGGCAGATTTATTTGTTTTTCCAATATACGTGCATGTTCAAATGTTCAACTTCATTCATCCGAAATTGACCGAGATATGAATCGAAACAAAATTAATGTTTGTGTACGGTGTCTTGGGCACTTGTGTACGGAGTACTGCAAATATTCTCTTTTTACTGTACGGAGTTTTGCTTTAAATATATTGTATGAAACTATGGTTTTAATGGTACTTGCATTACATGTAATACATAAAACATTCTTTGAATGTTTGTAAACAGTCAATGTAGTGTCATTAGAACTGAATCAACGTTGATTTCCTTGAACAGATATAATCATGCGAGCTATATAGATAATTAATATTAACCCATGCCGTTACTTATATCATGTGTTGTCAATGTAGTTTAAGAACCAACTTTACATTTCCTATTAACATGCTTAGGAAAGTTTGACATAGTTTAGATGTCAGTATGGGGCATAGAATTAATTTTAACCTGACAGGCAAACTGTTTGAAAAAATACGGTAAGGATTTTTAACGCCTGTGGGACGTATAATAATACTTTGACAACCTTTGGTCTGTCTGCCCGTTCGTAGGTCATAAAACATATTGAAATTCACTCTTTAAATACGTTTTGGAAAGGTATAACCATTGGAAGCATCTATCTAACTTTTTTGTAACAGGGTTCAGTGTCCTTTCTTAGAAAGAAATTGGACATAATTCTTCGAAAGAAAAATGAAAGAAATAAAAATGTTTATGCACTGTTCCAACATCATTAGTAGGTGAGGGGTGGTAAAATATCATATCATATTGTGCATACCAAAGTCTACACATCGGGTTCTACATATGGGGTTCAACACATGAAGTTCATTTATTTACAACGCGACAAAATAACTAAGGAGGCTGCCATTATTATAAACTACACCCAATCATAGCGGTTACATTCCACTATATAATACAACTCAACACATCAACATTATATATAATACTAATGGTGATGTAAATGACAAAAAAATTTATATGACGTTAACTGTGATCACATTGAGCTAAAATTGGACAACTGTATCAATTCTAACAGACAAATATACGTCTGGACTTAGTTTGTAGTACATGTAGTTATTTGGAATAAGTACGGAGTCTTTATCAAGAATTACCCCTTTTAAGTTTTAGTTTTCTGCATTTTTTCGTCTTAACAATACAAAATGGCATAAGACATATAGGACCCAAATAAGGGTAGGTGTAAAACGCGGACTAACACGCGCGGACTAGCGGACTGCGGACCAGGATGGTATAAAATGTGGTCTGGTATTTTGCGGACCATGTAAATAGATGGGACAACTAATACAAATATTTTGGCCAGCAAATATTTCATAAAACGAAATAAGTATGTGGTGTATGGTAATGGTCATTTGAAAATAGATTTGCATGAAAATAATTCGTCAACATGTTTAAAGCAAAAGAATTTACAAAAGTAAAGTTGTTCGCGCTATGATTTAGTAACAATGATTGTTTGAATGTATTTTTTCTTTCTTTCTCTTTCTTTCTTTCTTTCTTTCTTTCTTTCTTTTCCTACATTTTGTGAAATTCTGATGTGCAAGCAGGTGAATATTTGAATCTGTTCTAACTACGCACCTGCTAAGGGTGTATTCTGGGCTTTAAAATAATTTTCTTAAAGCGGGGTCATGGATGGTGATTACGGATATTATCTGGAATAGCCATCCCCGCCTAACAGTAATTCGTTTCTGTCTAATCATAGGGTTATGCCCCGCTGCACCTTTTCACAGGCACTCGCCCGTCCCGGAGAATATTTACGCATTTATCCCTATTGTATAAAGAATGATTGTGTCTATAATCAAAGTTGTAAACCTCTAATAAAATATGTGTAATCCAAATTGAGCTGTTATTAATTTAGATTAAACAAAAACACAACCAACACTATTGAATTAATGATAATATATATTTATTCAATGTTAACGTCGTCTTACAAACACACTGCATATACAACATATGAATGTAGAATGTGAAAAACATGATTTTCATGTAGAAATTACGGGTGTGATTCGTTGAATATAACGAGATATTTTAAACTAGGTTATATAGTGCGGATGTAATAGAATTGATGATAAAGCACCTATCAGTTTATCTGATTAAAATTCAACTAATACTTTCAAAAAAGTTCAACATCATGGTGACACAAATATTGTTTTCATTTTAAATACAGGTGTGTGATATTATCAACAATCAATCAAAATCAACGCGTGCCTTTTTTTTAACAGGTAGAAGCATCCAACCGTATTTGTTTCTTTTTTATGAAATATCACATATAACACAAGGTTCTCAGTAGGTGTATTCATCAAGACCATATTGAAATGTAATCATGGGGAAAAGCTTTTGATAAAATCACATCGTTAAAAGACAACCAATTTAATGTCAAAAGGATCACGATTTCTCAAAAGTAATCCCTCCTTTTGCGATGGAAATGGGCATTATAAGTAGGGGAAAACTACCCATTTCTATTCGATTTTGTGATTATATGTATAAGAAGCGTATTAATAGGTTTTACTGGATCACTGATGAACATTTTCGAAATTTCGACTCTATGCTTACACTTTGTGAGCAATGAAAACAGTCGATCAATAAAAAAGCTGTACCCTTGACCTGTTTAGTAAACAAAGAAGAACTTCCTTACATGTCTCAAGTTGTGACCCCACGTTTCCTGGTGATTTTTCAAGTGGAAAAAATAGTTTTCTATATGAACATTACACTGCTGCATTATCCATACTTGTGTTGAATTTGCAGCAAATCATTAATATGTGACACTTTAACATTGGTGTCTATGGGGAAAGTAATTAGTGCTTTCATATCTACTTTCACACTACTTGCATTCTATATATAAAAATCCAGCCCATATAACGGACGTAGAAGAAAACAACTTGTTTTTTAATCAAATATTTCATTATTTGGAGAATACATAGCTAAAAGAGTAAAATACACAAAACATAACACTATTATTTATTGTGTTCGTATTTATTGAATCATTCACAGATATATAAGATTCAAATTAAATTGCAATATAAACTTTGTAATATATCAATCAATTAACATGGTTTAATACAACACAATTTCTAATTGTATTCGTACTTAATTAGAAAATTACAAGACTATTATAGTTTACATAATTTAAAACATGAATATATTTGTTCACGGCATTAACTTTTTTTTAAAAAATAAATAAATATATGTATATCTATTTTGCTTTAAACATCCATTGAACCTAATTACAACTGTCAGTTGACGAATTATTTTCCTGCAAATCTATTTTCAAATGACCATTATCATACATCACATACTTATTTTGTTTTAAGAACGTCTAACTTTAATATTTGCTGACCAGAATTAGAATATTTGTATTATTTGTCCCATCTATTTACATGGTCCGCAAAATACCAGTCCGCATTTTATACCATACCGGTCACTCGTCCGCTAGTCCGAAGTCCGCTAGTCCGCGCGTATCAGTCCGGATTTTATACCTACCCCCTAAATAATGTCTACGAATTACTACAATATAAATAAATAACATCAGTGCAGAGCAGAGAAAACAATCTTTGCATTGCAAAACCCCGTACAGTACATGGACAAGACTCCGTACACAAATCAGCATTTTTTTATATGAATTAGTTACGCTGGGCACGTTTTGTTTCGATTCATATCTCGGCCAATTTCGGATGAATGATGCTGAAATTTTGAACATGCACGTATATTGGAAAAACAAATAAATCTGCCAATTCAAAATTTTCATTAACTTGAAAATTAATGAGATATTTATTGCTGAAGTGTATTTTTGGCGAATTTTAGCACCGGCAATTGTTTTTCTTTGATCCGAATTGTAGCATTTAAAGTAATATGTCAACAATGTACGGTAATATTTGAACGGGGAAATGTTTCCGCAACATATAGCAATACTGATCATTCATATAAAATGAACAAAAATAGGAGAAAAACGTGGTTAACCTACCTTTGCTGTTGTTATCCGCACGTTTTCTACAACATGGCTGACCAAAACTCCGTACTAGTGAACGGGGTCTTGACCAAGATCCGGTGTACGGATCCCTACAGTGTCCATAGGCATAACCGAAACCAGTATGGTGGAGGTATCGCATCTTATATCAGGTCAAAAATACCATCAAGGCTTAGAAATGATATAGAATCAGACAACTTAGAAAGTATTGTTGATGAAGTAATTTTAAACAAAACAAAATGGTGCTTTTTATGCGTGTTCAGGCCGCCTAGCTCAAATGATACTACTTTCTTTGATGACCTGGGTAAAATGTTAAATAGATGTATCACTTTGTACGACCACTATGCTGTGATCGGGGATCTAAATTATGATTTATTATCTGACACTAAGGGAAAGCTACTTGTTGATTTTAGTGAACTTTTTAACATGTCAAACATAATTAAGGAACCCACCTGTTTTATAAACAAGAGGCCCAAGAGGGCCTGTGGACGCTCTACTGGCTAATGGCTCTTATAACATCAATAAAGCGAGAGACTGCCATTTACGTTTTTTGGAAAGTTTTGGGCAAAATACAGCTTTTCAACTAAATCAAGGGCCATAACTAAAGACTCTGGTAAAGTTTGGTAAAGATCAGATGAAAAATGAAGGCCCTACCATATTAATGAGGCAAAATATAGCATTTGTAACTAAATCAAGAGCCATAACTCCTCTGTTACTGGTCCGACAGGTCCAACAAAGAGCTAAACAAGAGGCCCAAGAGGGCCTGTGAACGCTCTACTGGCTGTTATACCATTGATGAATCGAGTCGTACTACATGGTGTCTAGAGTGTACACAAGGTTTTTCAAGTATTTGACCTAGTGACCTAGTTTTTGACCCCATGGGACCCATTTTCGAACTTGACCAAAATATAATTAAGACAACATTTCGACAAAGTTTCATCAAGATCGGGTCAGAAATATGGCCTCTAGAGTGTACTAGTGACCTAGTTTTTGACCCTGTGTGACCCTGTGTGACCCATTTTCGAACTTTAGCAAGCTATAATTGAGACAAATATTCTGCCAAAATTGCATCAAGATCGGGTCAAAAATATGGCCTCTAGAGTGTACACACGGTTTTTCCAATATTTGACCTAGTGACCTAGTTTTTAACCCCATGTGACCCATTTTCAAACTTGACCAAGATATAATTAAGACAAACATTCTGACAAAGTTGCATCAAGCTCGGGTCAAAAGTATGGCCTCTAGAGTGAACACAAGGTTTTTCCAATATTTGACCTAGTGACCTAGTTTTTAACTTCATGTGACCCATTTCCGAACTTGATCAAGATATAATTATGATAAACAATTTGACAAAATTTCATCAAGATTGGGTAACAAATATGACCTCTAGATTGTACACAAGTTTTTTTCAAGTATTTGACCTAGTGACCTAGTTTTTGACCCCACATGACCCATTTTTGAACTTGACCGAGATTTCATTGAGACAAACATTCTGACAAAGTTTCATTAAGATCGGGTCAAAAATATGGCCTCTAGAGTGTACACACGGTTTTTCCAAAGTTTGACCTAGTGACCTAGTTTTTAACACCATGTGACCCATTTTTGAACTTGACCAAGATATAATTAAGACAAATATTTTGACAAAGTTTCATCAAGATTGGGTCAGAAATACGGCTTCTAGAGTGTACACAAGGTTTTTCAAGTATTTGACCTAGTGACCTAGTTTTTAACCCCATGTGACCCATTTTCAAACTTGACCAAGATATAATTAAGACAAACATTCTGACAAAGTTGCATCAAGCTCGGGTCAAAAATATGGCCTCTAGAGTGTACACAAGGTTTTTCCAATATTTGACCTAGTGACCTAGTTTTTAACTTCATGTGACCCATTTCCGAACTTGATCAAGATATAATTATGATAAACAATTTGACAAAATTTCATCAAGATTGGGTAACAAATATGACCTCTAGATTGTACACAAGTTTTTTTCAAGTATTTGACCTAGTGACCTAGTTTTTGACCCCACATGACCCATTTTTGAACTTGACCGAGATTTCATTGAGACAAACATTCTGACAAAGTTTCATCAAGATCGGGTCAAAAATATGGCCTCTAGAGTGTACACACGGTTTTTCCAAAGTTTAACCTAGTGACCTAGTTTTTAACACCATGTGACCCATTTTTGAACTTGACCAAGATATAATTAAGACAAATATTTTGACAAAGTTTCATCAAGATTGGGTCAGAAATACGGCTTCTAGAGTGTACACAAGGTTTTTCAAGTATTTGACCTAGTGACCTAGTTTTTAACCCCATGTGACCCATTTTCAAACTTGACCAAGATATAATTAAGACAAACATTCTGACAAAGTTGCATCAAGCTCGGGTCAAAAATATGGCCTCTAGAGTGTACACAAGGTTTTTCCAATATTTGACATAGTGACCTAGTTTTTAACTTCATGTGACCCATTTTCGAACTTGATCAAGATCTAATTAAGATAAACAATTTGACAAAGTTTCATCAAGATTGGGTAACAAATATGACCTCTAGAGTGTACACAAGTTTTTTCAAGTATTTGACCTAGTGACCTAGTTTTTGAACCCACATGACCCATTTTTGAACTTGACCGAGATTTCATTAAGACAAACATTCTGACAAAGTTTCATCAAGATCAGGTCAAAAATATGGCCTCTAGAGTGTACACACGTTTTTTTCCAAAGTTTGACCTAGTGACCTAGTTTTTAACACCATGTGACCCATTTTTGAACTTGACCAAGATATAATTAAGACAAACATTTTGACAAAGTTTCATGAAGATTGGGTCAGAAATACGGCTTCTAGAGTGTACAAAAGGTTTTTCAAGTATTTGACCTAGTGACCTAGTTTTTAACCCCATGTGACCCATTTTCAAACATGACCAAGATATAATTAAGACAAACATTCTGACAAAGTTGCATCAAGCTCGGGTCAAAAATATGGCCTTTAGAGTGTACACAAGGTTTTTCCAATATTTGACCTAGTGACCTAGTTTTTGACCCCACATGACCCATTTTCGAACTTGACCGAGATTTCATTGAGACAAACATTCTGACAAAGTTTCATGATGATTGCATCAGAAATGTGGCCTCTAGAGTGTACACAAGCAAAAGTTAACGGACGGACGACGGACGACGGACGGACGACGGACGACGGAAGACGGACAACACACCATCCCATAAGCTCTGCTGGCCCTTGGCGAGTAGAGCTAAAAAAAATCAAAAAAATATTTTTAATTTTTTTTAAAAAAAAACGGAAAAAAAAAATCAAACAAAAAAAAAAATAATGAAATAATAATATAAAAAGAAGAGTCATAAAATCTGGTAAAGTCTGGTAAAGTTTGGCAAAGATCAGATGCAAAATGAAGGCCCTATCGTAAAACAAGGCAAATTATAGCATTTTTAACAAAATCAAGGGCCATAACTCCGCTGTTACTGGTCCGATCTGTCTGGTTTTCGAACTTGACCGAGCTTTTATTGACATTAACAATCTGATAAAGTTTGGTAAAGATCGGATGAAAAATAGTCTTAACGAAGCAAAATATAGGATTTTGACCTAAATCAAGGGCCATAACTCCGCTGTTACTGGTCTGATCTGTCTGGTTTTCGAACTTGACCGACCTTTTATTGACATTAACAATCTGATAAAGTTTGGTAAAGATCGGATGAAAAATAGTCTTAACGAAGCACAATATAGGATTTTGGACTAAATAAGGGCCATAACTCCGCTGTTACTAGTCTGATATGAATGGTTTTCGAACTTGTCCGAGCTTTCATTGATATTAACAATCTGATAAAGTTTGGTAAAGATCGGATGAACAATGAAGCCCAAATCATCTTAACTAGGCAAAATATAGCATTTTTTAACTAAATCAAGGGCAATAACTCCGCTGTTAATGGTCCCATCTAGCTGGTTTTCAAACTTGTTCGAGCTTTCATTGATATTAACAATCTTTGCAAGTTTGGTAAAGATCAAATAATAAATGAAGGTGCTACAGTGTGCACAAGGCTTAATATGGCATTTTTCAGCAAAAGAAGGGCCATAACTCCTGTGAAATTATTTCAATCTTGCCGATTTTCGAACTTGTTTGAGCTTTCATTACTATAAAGACACTGGCAAAGTTAAGTAATGATCCGATTAATATTGAAGGCACAAGGCAGAAAATAGCATTTCCAGAAAAAACAAGGGCCATAACTCCGGTGAAACTGACCCAATTCAGCTGATTTTCGAACTTGTCCAAGCTATAGTTGGTATTAACAATCTGTGCAAGTTTGGTAAAGATCAAATAATAAATGAAGGTGCTAGAGTGTTCACAAGGCAGAAAATGGCATTTTTCAGAAAAAACAAGGGCCATAACTCTGGTGTTAATGACCCAATTCAGCTTATTTTCGAACTTGTCCAAGCTATAGTTGGTATTAACAATCTGTGCAAGTTTGGTAATGATCAAATAATAAATGAAGGTGCTAGAGTGTTCACAAGGCAGAAAATAGCAATTTTCAGAAAAAACAAGGGCCATAACTCCAGTGTTACTGATCCGATTTGGCTGGTTTTCGAACTTGTCCAAGCTTTCATTGATATTAACAATCTGTGCAAGTTAGGTAAAGATCAAATAATAAATGAAGGTGCTAGAGTGTTCACAAGGCTTAATATGGCATTTTTCAGCAAAACAAGGGCCATAACTCCGGTGAAATTATTCCGATCTGGCTGGTTTTCAAACTTGTCCGAGCTTTCATTGATATAAAGACACTGGCAAAGTTTCGAAAAGATTTGATTAATAATGAAAGCCCTAGAGTGTTCACAAGGCAAAAGTTAACGGACGACGGACGGACGACGGACAACACACCATCTCATTCGGCCAGTAGAGCTAAAAACTGTTGTCCGTCGCTCTTGGATGTATTGTTAACAAACTCAAAGTCTTTGTTTATCAGAACTGCAAATTTTGCAACTGGCATTAGTGATTGTCACAATTTTGATAAGCACAGTTATAAACAACTCTGTACCTAATAATGAAAAAACAAATACAGAAGTTTTAGATATTTTGATACTGAAAAATTTAACACTGACATATCCAAAATAAATTTGTCTGAACTAGATTCAAATAATGCACAGTTTGTAAATAATGTCTATAATAAATTTGAAACCGATTTAAACAGCGTCATAGACGAGAACTGCCCGCTCAAAGAAGCCTACAGACGAAAGAATCAATTACCATACATGAACTAAGTCCTTAGAAAAGCAACATATAGTAAAAAAAAATGTGTGATAATAAATTCTTGAAAAATAAAAACTCCAAAACATGGGAACAATACAGACAGAGAAGAAACCTGGTTACAAAACTAAAAAATAAATCAATAATTAATTACTTTCTGGGAAGATGTACTGGTGGTTGCAAATCATCAGATTTCTGGCAAACAATAAATTTGTCTAAAAATTCACGTGGCACCCAGCCAAAAATAATATAATATGATCAAGGCAAAATCGTTTCCAAAGATGATGAAGTTGCAGACACTTATAATGACTTTTTCGTAAATGTAGATTAGGAAATAGGAAAGGATTATATCTTCAATAGCTCCAACCACCCTAGTTTGACCAAAATTGCTGAACAAGATTTTTAACAAAATAGTTTAGATTTTAAACAAACAGATCAGAAAACTGTCTCTAAAATAATTGACTCTTTAATGTAAAGAAAGCTACTGGGGTAGACAAAGTATCTGTCAAAGTCTTGAAAACTAGGTAAATCCCCTTTAGCACCCTAAATTTACTAATCTAATCTAATCTTATTAATAACTCAATCTCTTCAGGGGTTTTTTCCTGACAGACTAAAAGAGGCCCAGGTAACTCCCCTTTTTAAGAAAAACGACGCACTTTCCAAAACCAACTATAGACCTGTCTGTATACTCCACGTCCCATCTAAAATATTTGAAAATGTCTTGTCGAACCAATTGTCTGATTTTTTTCTGCTCAATTTTTGATAAATTCTTATGTGCTTTTAGGAAGGGCCATGAGTGCCAAACAACTCTGTTAAAACTACTAGAAGACTGGAAGAGTGCACTTGACTCTAACAAATATGTTGCTGCAATACTAAAGCTTTTGATTGTTTACCAGACAGTATACTCCTTTCCAAACTTGCATCATATGGTCTTACAGAAAATTCAATCAAACTTATGACAAGCTATTTTTCATGTAGAAAACAACACGTTAAAATTGGCGAAATAGTTAGTAAATAAGTAAGGGTGTACCCGAAGGATCCATTCTTGGACCCCTTCTTTTTAACGTTTTTATAAACGATATTTTTTATTTCATCAATAACTATGCAGATGACAACACCCTTTTTTCGAAGTTGTCTGAGCTTTCATTGATATTAACATTTTGTTAAAGTTCTCCGGCCATGTTTTGTTTCATGAACATGTTTATGTTTGTTATTTAAATCGAAATCAATATACAACAATAGATATTTACAATTCACACATTGCAATATCTGTGAAAAGTGAGAATAAGATTTTATTTGATGACGTAGAAAACTTTGAACAGGTAAGTTAATCCACAGGTAAATGTATTTATCAATTATCTGGCAATAGCTGTGCAGCTACACAATTCAGATTTACCTCATTTCCCTGTGCAGTCACGCAGTGGTAAAAGTAGTATCTACGTCATGCAAATAATACTTATTTTTACATACAACTTACCGGTAGTAGCGGATTTAAATATATGTTTCTCTCCGAGACTATCAAGAAATGTTCATATGATGTTTAAGAGTTAAGTTTGTTAATTGGCAATACTACAAACAGGGTGGCCATTCACCTTTAAGTTTGGTAAAGATCAAATAATAAACGATGGTGTCTGAGTGTTCACAAGGCTGAAAATGGCATTTTTTAACAAAAACAAGAGGCCCAAGAGGGCCTTTGGATGCTCTACTGGCCAACATGGCTCTTACCAACATCAAGAGAGACTGCCATTTACGCTTTTTGGAAGATCAGATGAAAAATTAAGGCCCTACCGTATTAATGAGGCAAAATATATCATTTTTAACTAAATCAAGAGCCATAACTCCTATTTTACTGGTCCGACTGGTCTAACATAGAGCTAAAAAAAAAAAAATCAAAAAAAAAAAGAATTTTTTTTTTGAAAAAAATGTAAAAAGAAAATTGTTAAAAATAAAATAAAAATAAAAACTAATAATATTAAATATAAAAAGAAGAAAGTCATAAAATCTGGTAAAGTTTATCAAATATCATATGCAAAATGAAGGCCCTATCGTAAGACGAGGCAAATTATAGCATTTTTAAAAAAATCAAGGGCCATAACTCCGCTGTTACTGGTCCGATCTCTCTGGTTTTCGAACTTGACCGAGCTTTTAATGACATTAACAATCTGATAAAGTTTGGTAAAGATCGGATAAAAAATAGTCTAACGAAGCAAAATATAGCATTTTGAACTAAATCAAGGGCCATAACTCCGCTGTTATTGGTCCGATATGAATAGTTTTCGAACTTGTCCTAGTTTGTCCGAGCTTTCATTGATATTAACAATCTGATAAAGTTTGTTAAAGATCGGATGAACAATGAAGCCCCTATCGTCTTGAGGCAAAATATAGCATTTTAAACTAAATCAAGGGCAATAACTCCGCTGTTAATGGGTCCAATCTTGCTGGTTTTCGAACTTGTCAGAGCTTTTATTGATATTAACAATCCTTGCAAGTTTGGTAAAGATCAAATAATAAATGAAGTTGCTAGAGTGTTCACAAGGCTTAATATTGCATTTTTCAACAAGGGTCATAACTCCTGTGAAATTATTTCAATCTTGCCGATTTTCGAACTTGTTCGAGCTTTCATTGATATAAAGACACTGACAAAGTAAAGTAAAGATCCGATTAATAGTGAAGGCCCTAGAGTGTTCACAAGTAGACCATGAGCCATACACTTTTTTGTTACCATCTCAAGGGACAAATTCTTACTAGTACCATGTTATTGGGTACCTTGTAGAGAAACAACAAATCCATGATTGCAGTGCTAACACGGTAGCTGATTCCTGTTATTAGAGTTATCTCCCCCTTTTAAATAAAAATCTGGTTTCTTTAAAAAATATTTTTCTCTGAAACTACAATACCTACAGGTCCAATATTTTGCATGTTTAATAAGGTTAGAGTCCTCTACCAAGTACTTTTAAAATGGTGACCCTGGGGTCAAATATGGCTCAATCCCGGGGGTAACAGTTTTACATAGAGTTATGAAGGAAAACTTTAAAAAAATAATTCTTCTATAAAACCGTAGGAGCTAAAGGTCTAATAGTATGCATGTAGCATAAGCTTATGGTCCACTAGCACATTTGTTTAAATGGTGACACTGGGATCATATTTGGCCCCGTCTCAGGGGTCATATATTGATATAGAGTCACATAGAATAATTCCTTTAAAAAATCTTCGCTAAAAATCAGAAAAGAGCCAGCAGTCTAATATTTTGCATGTAGCATAAGCTTATGGTTCTCTATCAGTTTTATTTAAATCATGACACTGGAGACAAATATGGCCCGGTCCCGGGGGTCACAGTTTTACAAAGAGTTATATAGGAAAGTCTATATGCATATTGTTCTCTGAAACTACAAGAGCTAGAGGTCTAAAATGTTGCATGTAGCATAAAAGTATTGTCCCCCTACCAAGTTATTTAAATGATGACCCGGTAGTCACACTATTACATGGAGTTATTTAGGAAAGGCTTGGTTAAAATTGATGACAATGGAGTCAAATATGGCCACTACAGGTTCTCAGTTTTACGTAGATTTATATTTAAAAAAAATACTGTTGTTATTAAAGAACATGAGAGCATTTTGAGACAAGGCCAGTGGGTCTATTGTTTATCGTTTGTAGTTCAAATGTAGTTAACTGCAATTATTTAATAGAATGGGATTTTCGATAATGTATTACATTATAAGACATAACTAATTAAAACACTTAAGTAAATGTCTATTTAAGGATGTTAACAAATCGCATATTGAACAAATCCATGAACTAAAATCACAAAGGAGACCACTGCATTGTCAACTCATGGCAAAAAAAGAAGTCATTTTACGTTTATACTGTTCATGTTTAGGTGTTTGTAATACAAATATACACTCTTAAGTAGTAGCACCGGTATGTCAGACAAAGCTTATAGAGAATAAATCTGTAAATATAACCGTGTTCACTAAGTGAACTTCGTCTTCTTTCAATTAAAGGGTTGTATTCTCAGAATGTGGTGTACCCTGTTGTTAAAACTGCGCTAGCCCAATAAAACAGATGATCTTCTGTCGCTATGTTACAATGGAAATTATTAAAATATAGTGGTGATT
>JAWPHD010021589.1:0-27803 GCA_037043455.1 Cyrtodaria siliqua | reverse complement strand
CTAAGTGAAATTCGCTACTGGACTTTTTTTTAAAAATCTATTTTTACATTTGGCGGCCATCATGGATTTCACAGCAACATAAATTTTTGCTAGGATCAACTAGACTTCATGGGCAACATTTCTGTAAATTTTCATGAAAATTCAGAGGAGTAGTCGCTACAAAAAAGTTTACGGACAGACAGACGGATGGACGGATGGACGGACAGACGGATGGACGACGGACACGGCACCACGGCATATCAGTATCTCTGATCAGTAGAGCTAAAAATCATTCATTTGCAGTGATATTCTTCGTTTTAAATGATATTTATCAACATTCCATATATGGTCATATGGAACTATAACGTCAAAGTTCTAAAAATGGTGGCTCCCACATTCGTTTTAGAACAACCTTTAAATGGTCATATCTGTTTTGTCTATCATCGATTTTGATAATTCTTTCACCTTTTTCTAAGTTTTTCAGAACTCTCAATAATAGAGTTTGTTTGGCTGTGTCGCTACATTCCCTTTAAGTTACTTTTATCAAATCTCACACATGCTCTCCACTGGGAATATAAAAAGAAGGCAAGAACGGAGAGTTTCACAAGCTGAAAATACTTTTTTTTTTCTTTTTTTTTTAGAGATTTTATCCAAAAATGGATTTAATTTTTTTTGTTTTTGATAATTTTATTTAGACACTTGTGTACATACATACATGATATAAATATGTGTACATGCATACATGATATAAATACAAACACATTTTAGGCAAAAATTGCATATAAGAATACATTCGATGAAACTAGATTGAGAAGAACAGACATGGAATGAAATCTGTACAAACTAAAGTAACATTAATATACACCTTTAAAGCATCAGTATTAAAAGGTGGAATAAACGTTGTGAATGTTATGGTTTAATTGTTAAAGATATTATTCACAATGTTCCATCTCGCCTTAATAGCATTAGATTTCTTTTCAGGGTACATATATAATGAGAATAATTCAAGGTGTTTATATCTCTTCAAATGCTCAATAAAAACGCTATAATTTGGGAGACATTGTTTCAGTTTACAGGAGTAGACATAACTTTTAAAAATGAGAAGACAAATATTAATTATCGAGTGAATGACGTTTTCATTCTGTTCAACATATAGGAGGATTTCCTGGGGCTTTATTTGCACATCAATACCACATTGATTCTTGATTTTTTCAAAAAAACGTAAAAGGACATTTTTTGGATACATACATTCATAAAATAAATGTAAAACAGTTTCTTTCGAGTTGTTACAAAACGTACAAAGTTCTGTTTCGGACATTTTGCACTGATAAAGTTTGGCATTGGTAAACAAAATACGATGAAATATTTTGAACTGCAGGCTCTGCAGATAGGTATCATCAGTTATTTTAAAATTTTGTTCGTATAAAATTTCCCAGTCCTCAGTTTGTAAGGCTATTCCAAGTTCTTTATTCCATTTTTGCTGGGATTTGTTAGGTGTTTCTGCAATATTTTTTAAGAATTCTGGATTAAAAGTAAAGTTAACCTTTTTTGTTGCCTTTAATTTGTTGATATTTTTATTTATAGGATGTTCAATTCTAGTTTCATGTTTAATACTTGTTTTCCATGTATTTGGAATTGCATTGAGTAGACCATAGTATATAGTAAATGAAAATACTTACTTTTTAATATTCTGGCCTTCAATGATCCTTTCATAGCATAGCATATTTGTCTTATCAAAATGGATATAACTTTACAAATAACAGCAAATATGAGATGTTTATAGTATTAGGTTTAAATCAATAATTAATTTGTAAATAAGTTTTAAACATAAATGATTTTAGCACTTTCCTACCTACCCCAACATGCATTTTTGATGAAGAAGTCAGCTCAACTTCTCTCTCTCCTCTTTCTTCTCCTCAGTTCCGATTAAAACACTGTGCCCTTAAAATCAAAACAAATAAACACAACTGAATCATACAATACATTCATAGCAGCATTCAAGCTGCAACTGCAGAAACAATCAAAACTATTATAAACAAGAACACCATCATTCAATGGTATATCAATCATCAAAATATCAAGCAATATGTCAAATTCAAAGTTTAATAACTATTATTTTCAATTTCTTTTATATGAAAATTTATTAATGCTTCCACAATGTATGATTTTTACATAATGTATCTTATCACAATGGTAAAAAGAAGAAAATAATAAATAGTTTGTATAGATTTCGTAACAGACATTTTTATGTGAAGACGAAATTCCTCAAACTCGCCCTTGAAAGAGCTCAAAGCTGAACTGGTCCCAAAAGCTGCTGGGGGAACATCATCCTTTGGATCAATTCCCATTCCACCAAAATGAAAACCAACTGATGACAATAGAGAACACTGAAAAAAGTTGATGTTATCAAATCATTATCAATATTTATTACATTTCTATAGGTGAAAGATAGTTTTTTCTCAGGGAAAGAATATTCATAATCGCTAAATATCAATAACTAACTACGAATACAAAATAACTAACTGTGACGCTGAGTCAAGACGTCAATAAAGCTGACGTCGACATGGTCAACAGGTTAACGGGAAACCTTCGCCTCTCACCGCTGTGGGTTTGAATTCCATTGGGAGCTCGACTTGTAGGTGAAAAAGTCAATTCTTACGGATTGCGGGAGGTGTACAGTACTGGTTCTACCAAGGAAAGGCAGGTGGTCTGCCTCCACCACAAAAAAATCAACCGTCATATATAACCTTACATGTGTTTAAAATGACGTAAAACACCTTCATACAAACAAACAAACAAATACTCCGATAAGATTCAATAAATCGCAAAATTCCTTTTAAGATTATACATAAACTGATTTAAAATGTAATAATTATATTATTTAACTGCTGGGTTCAATTATTGGGAAATCCTTCACTCGATGATAGGCATGTTTCGTTCTTTCACTCACTCGCTGTTCTTTCACACACTCGCATACGCTTGTTCGTGAGGATTTCCCTATAATCGATTCCACAAGATAAGTAATCTCTATTTATTGTTATAATTTAGTATTGAAATCATTACCTTCAATCTTATATATCTGGGCTTAGTGACAGTGATGTTTGGAAATGAAAAGAATTTTAAAAAAATTGTCATGATAATAACATTTAAAGCGGGTACATCAGGCTTTTAATGGTGGTTTCGGGGTCCGACTTAAAATTGACAAATAACAACATTTTCTATTCTAAAGGGCATGAACATAATAAATGAGTCCTTATTAACAAAGAAACTCATTCTGCACAGTACTATGTCCTATCCTAGGTGACGCACCAGGGTTAATTTCAGCATTTTACATCAGATTCCATCATAGCTATATGGTGCTATATGGTGTATGCAACATTTAGACATTAGCAAAATGGTTTTAATATCATATTTTGATTGATATAAGTGTTTTATCATGAATTGGAACATTTTTGTAATTTTAGATGTTTCTTGAAAAATCCTGATGTACTCCCTTTAAACGGTCTGTAACTTAAACATGTGAAATTGATGAATTTAAAGATATTCAAAGACATTAAAGAAATTGATGAAAAATAAACAGTAACATTATTTTCAGATAATCCAACTTTGTACAAATTCATTTTTTCCCCAAAAATGTCCAATTACATGTGTACTTAGCACATAAAATTCAAATCATAAACAACTTTTTTTATATATATTCTGTATCAGCAATGAGCTACTTGAACAATATGTTGTTCATCACCAAGGGTACATATGTTATTATAAATAATTAAGCTGGATTTTGTGCGCGACACGTCTTGTTGTGGTGAGCAAAGTTATTTGAAAATCCGTCCATTATTGTCAGACTTATGAAGCGGACACGATTGTACCAACGAAAGGACAGACAGTGCGACTACTATATGCCACCCTTCAGGGGCATAACAATTAAAAACAAGAGGTCAATGACCTTGAAGCTCTACTGATAGATTTTGATGGCTAGATCAGCATTCCTGTGAAGTTTCAAAAAAATTTGGGTCAAGTAGTTTCAGAGGAGTAGTCGCTACAAGTTGAAGTTTTTACTATATAACTCTAGATAAACAAAGATGGCCACTGGCAGCCATGTTTAATATCGAATCAAAATAATTTTCGACAAGGATCAACACTTGTCATGCTGATCATTTCAGAAAAAGTCCCATATCAATATCACTAACAGTTTTCAAGAATTAGTCGCTACAAACTTGTTTTTATAAATCTGTTTTTAGCCATGCAGGCTATCTTGAATTTCCGGCCAACCTAAAAAATTCTGGGATCAATTAGACATCAAGAGCAACATTCCTGTGAAGTTTCATAAAAATGGGTCAAGTAGTTTCAGAGGAGTAGTCGCTACAAATTTATTTATTTTAAATCTATTTTTAGCCGTTCCGGCCATCTTGAATTTTCCGGCCAGTCTGAAATTTTTCTAGGATCAACTAGACATCAAGAGCAACATTCCTGTGAAGTTTCATGAACATCCGTCAAGTGGTTTCAGAGGAGTAGTCGCTACAAGTTTTTACTAGATAACTCTATGCAAACAAAGATGGCCACTGGCAGCCATGTTTAACATCGAATCAAAATAATGTTTGATTAGGATCAACAGCATGTCATGCTGATCATTTAAGAAAAAGTCCCATATCAATATCACGTATAGTTTTCAAGAAGTAGTCGCTACAAACTTATTTTTTAAAAATCTATTTTTAGCTGTGGCAGCCATCTTGAATTTCTAGCCGACCTGAAATTTTGCTAGGATCAATAAGACATCAAGAGCAACATTCCTGTAAAGATTCATGAAAATCCGCCAAGTAGTTTCAGAGGAGTAGTCGCTACAAGTTTTTACTATATAACTCTTTGTAAACAAAGATGGCCACTGGCAGCCATGTTTAACGTCGAATCAAAACGATTTTTGACAAGGACCTTTATCATGTCATGCTGATCATTTTAGAAAAAGTCCCATATCAATATCACTTATAGTTTTCAAGAAGTAGTCGCTACAAACTTGTATTTTAAAAATCTATTTTTAGCTTTGGCGGCCATCTTAGATTTCACATCAACATGAATTTTTGCTAGGATCAACTTTACTTCATGGGCGACATTTCTGTTAAGTTTCATGAATATCCATCCAGTAGTTTCAGAGAAGTAGTCGCTACAAATAAAAGTTTACGGACAGACAGACAGATGGACAGACGGACGGACGACGGACGTCGCACCACGGCATAAGCTCTGCTGATCTCTGATCAGTCGAGCTAAAAATTAAAACATTTAAAATAAGAAAAAATAATAAAAGAAAAATCTGGTAAAGTTTGGTAAAGATCAGATGAAAAATGAAGGACCTATCGCCTTAACAAGGCAAAATAAAGCATATTTTTATGAAATCAAGGGCCATAACTCCGCTGTTAATGGTCCCATCTGGCTGGTTTTCGACCCTGTTAGAGCTTTAATTGACATTAACAATGTGGTAAAGTTTGGTAAAGATCGGATGAAAAATGAAGGCCCTACCGTCTTGAGGCAAAATGTAACATTTTTAACTAAATCAAGGGCCATAACTCCACTGTTACTGGTCCGACCTGGCTGGTTTTCAAACTTGTCCGAGCTTTTATTGACATTAACAATCTGGTAAAGTTTGGATAAGATCAAATGAAAAACAAGAGGTCAATGACCTTGAAGCTCTACTGATTGATTTTTATTTCAGGAAGTAGTCGCTACAGACTTGTTTTTTGAAAATCTATTTTCAACCGTGGCGGCCATCTTGAATTTCCGGCCGACCTGAAATTTTGCTAGGATCAATAAGCCATTACGAGCAACATTCCTGTGAAGTTTCATGAAAATCCGTCAAGTCGTTTCAGAGAAGTAGTCGCTACAAGTTTTCATTATATAACTCTATGTAAACAAAGATGGCCGCTGGTAGCCATGTTTAACATCAAATCAAAACGATTTTCAACAAGGACCAACATCATGTCATACTGATTATTTTAGAAAAAGTCCCATATCAATATCTCTTATAGTTTTAAAGAAGTAGTCGCTACAAACTTATTTATTTTAAATCTATTTTTAGCTGTGGCGGCCATCTTGAATTTCCGGCCAACCTGATATTTTTCTAGGATCAACCAGACATCAAGAGCAACATTCCTGTGAAGTTTCATGAACATCCGTCAAGTAGTTTCAGAGGAGTAGTCGCTACAAGTTTTTACGATATAACTCTATGTAACCAAAGATGGCCACTGGCAGCCATGTTTAACGTCGAATCAAAATAATTTTCCACAAGGATCAACATCATGTCATGCTGATCATTTTAGAAAAAGTCCCATATCAATATCACTTATAGTTTTCAAGAAGTAGTCGCTACAAACTTATTTTTTAAAATCTATTTTTAGCTGTGACGGCCATCTTGAATATCTGGCAGATCTGAAATTTTGCTAGGATCAATTAGACATCAAGAGCAACATTCCTGTAAAGTTTCATGACAATCCGTCAAGTAGTTTCAGAGGAGTAGTCGCTACAAGTTTTTACTATATAACTCAATGTAAACAAAGATGGCCGGCAGCCATGTTTAACGTTGAATCAAAAGGATTTTTGACAAGGATCAACATCATGTCATGCTGATCATTTTAGAAAAAGTTCTATATCAATATCACTTATAGTTTTCAAGAAGTAGTCGCTACAAACTTGTATTTTAAAACCCTATTTTTAGCTTTGGCGGCCATCTTGGATTTCATATCAACATGAATTTTTGCTAGGATCAACTAGACTTTATGGGCAACATTTCTGTAAAGTTTCATGACTATCCATCCAGTAGTTTACGGACAGACAGACGGACAGACGGACGACGCACCACGGCATAAGCTCTGCTGATCTCTGATCAGTAGAGCTAAAAACTACTACAATTAACATGCAGATCCAGTTATGGTAACCTGACCTTTGACACCAAAATTAATAGGACCGTGCTCAACCGATAGATATAACTCTTGTTATCGTTTGAAAAGTTATTTTTATTTTCATGATTTGATTATGGTGACCTAGACATTTGACCTATTGTCCTAAAAATCCATATCCACATACAGGTACAGTTTCATAATTTTCAAAATCTACTCCAATTATCTTGCACAAAGGAAAGTTTCTACAGCTGGACGACAGATGCAGACGCAAGGCAACAGACAAAGTAAAAGCTGTGTGTGCACTATGATTTGCAGAAAACACAATAATACATTGTTTCAATTGTTTAAATCTATGTTTTGTTATTTACATTCAATTTGTTTCATTTACATCAACTTTATTTTACCTTTTTCCACACTGCTGACGAACAGGGAATAGGCATTGGGACCAATTGTTGTACAGTGTTTTTTTTGCTAACACTGCCTGCATTTTCTAGTCTCCTCTGCTTCCCTTGATGATTCCCAATCCACATCTGAAGCAAAATATAAAATACGTACTGTCAATACTCTGGAAAGTTTTTTTTTTTTTTAGATACCCCCACTGCACAACCTTGTCAAAACAGATTTATAGGGGATAGGTCAAACAACAAATTTAAATGTCAAAGGGCCACAACTCTTGTCAAAAATCATCAAACTGGAACACAAACGCATAACTAGATATCATTTCAGAAAACGTTAACTCACGCTAAGTTACCTAACCAAGGTTAGGTTAACTAACCAAGGTTAAGTTTTGGGAAAATAATGTAAAATATGAACTTGACCTTGGTAATTTTGGCGCTAAGTGACGTCCACCAATGCCAACAATACATGTAACCAAGTATCAAAGAAAGAAAGTAAGGTAATCAGACAAAGTTAACTGTTACATTACCAAGGTTAAGTTCGTGACGGACAGACAGGCGGACATGGGCAGCGCTATATGACCCCTCACCTCCGGTGGTGGTGGCATAAAAAGCCCTTAATTGGATATATACTGTGTTTTCTAGTTAAACAAGGCAGGCTCATGATATAGAGATCCGGGCTTTGATTACTGGTGGGGTCATTCGAGTTGAAACATTAAGAAAGATACTCAACTCACACAGATGAGGACATTACCAGGGCAGCCCACTGTACATTTCTATCCAATGCTGGGCTATTCATTAGCCTTCACCATAGGTTAACAAACTTTAAAATGGCTAAACATTTGTCTTTTTTTTGCCAATTTGGTTAGTCATTTTACAAATGAATGTTTAGCATTGGCAAAGTGGCGAAAACAGCTAAGGCCAAAAAAAAAGTAGGTGTGTTTCCTATTGCATGCTCTAAAAAAGGGTCGGTCGGTAGTCATTTTTTTTTTTTTTTGGAGCATGATATTGTGAGATTCTATGTGTATTTATCTCATAAACCCCATACAAGTTGATGATACAACTGAAAGTTTCTATGTGATGTCAGTTTATCTCGATATATTGTAATAAATCAATGTTCAAAACAATTTTTTTTTTTTTTAATTTTCATAAAAAGTTTTAGGGTCGGCCCCTTAAAAATAAGGTCGGTCAGGCCACCGGAAACACATGCATTTTTTTTTTTGCCTAATGCAACTTTTTTCATGGTGCAACCATGCTTCTATTTAAAGCCTCGAGTGGTGGCTGGTGAAATCATACGAACTTTGATACTATAAATGGTAAGAACTTCTATAAAATGCATACCACCACTTGCCACTCTGGACTGTGTAACAACTTTTGCGCTTCAATAAAACCTGATTTTTGTAAAAACATATACTGTTGCTAAAGTGCCTAAAATATTTGAGTCAAATTTGGCTTAACAAAAATCCCTATGGCTTAACCCTTTAACCCTTATGCCGGCCGGATCCGGCCTATACTGACTCGCCCTTATCCCGGCCGAATCCGGCCTCTACGCGCTTGCCCTTATGCCGGCCGTAACCGGCCTTGCAGTAGACCATCCCAAACAAGCACCTGTTTTGCACATAGAACGGTGACGTAGTTTCAGAACTTGGTGATTGAAGTTATTCGATGATCGAAATAATGGGATTCTCGGCAAATAAAGTGCAGGAAATGTTGATTGAAGTGACGATATTTTCCGATAGTAACTTTGTTCGGAAGAAAAGTCGCCAACTACAACAAAAGAAAGAAAATAAATCGGCTTGAAAATACCTATTTGAGTGTTATAAAAAGACTCATGACATTCAAGTTTGAAAACTATAGACACTCAAGTAAAAACCACCTTATGGGAAGAGATGTTCCTATGCTACTTTTGTTTTGAACTTTGTCTGCTAAGTTATCTTACCATATCTGTAGTAAAATGGATATGCAGATATACAAATATGAAGCCCAGAAAAATGAAACTCCCCCAGATTCATAAAGGGTTTACTACAAAGACGGTCGGAAGAGAAAGACATATCTGAATAGTTTCCTCATTTGTCACTTGGCATTATAACTTGGCATATATGTTCCAGCCCATGAATGGTTCTGAAGAGAGGACAATTTGGCCTTACTTGGTATGAAAATAATGTTTTGATATTTCCAACATATTTTAAAAAAGAATAACATTTAAAAACATAATATATCTTCGAAAAATTGCCACGATTGCCCGACTTTTTTTTTTTAAAACTACATAAAATTTGATTTATAAAAGACTGTAAATATAAATAATCTTGTTGTTATATATATGGAATATTTAAATATTTATAACACTAAAATAAAATTGTAAAGAATGGCACAATGATTACGGGATACTTTATTAAAAGCCAACACTCAGCACATGTAAGAAAATTTTATTTTGTTTATTTTCAACTGTTGGTATTTTTCCCCCAGAAACTCCTTCTTTGACAACAAGCTGGTACAAGAAGTCGCAGCAGTTATGTTCACATGGATACCAATGACGATGTGTGATGCCTCCATGACCCGTCTTCAAACTGTGTCAACTTTTGGAGACAGTGTGACAGACCGGTTTGGTGACACTGACAGTCACTTCTTACCTGGCGTTGACGTTTCCTGTTCATTGGTGTATTTAAAAAGTGTTTTTTGCAAAAGAAAACTAAACAAAGTGACTCAAAATGTCTAACAAAAAATAATTCAATACAAAATTCAAATGGAATAAGAAAAGTATGACCTGAAGTTGGAAAGCTCTTGTCATTTTCTTGGATTGAAGGTGTTTGTCAGGTGGGTGTCTTATTGCCCATGTGTATTGAATAATAATGGGGAAAAGCATATGTAAATGTACATCAGTGTTAGGGTTAGTATTATACACATGAATTTATATGGAATTATGAGTGAATCTGGATAAAACAAACAAACAATAAAAAAACATTTATAAATTTAGTGGAAATATTATACTATTTTACTAAAATTAGTGATAAAAACTGGATTTTTGTTGGACCTAATTGGAATAAAAAAACAATACAATACCTGTATGTAGGTTTTTTATTTACCCACATTTCACAATTTGTTTTATTAAAATATTCCTATTTTTGCATGACTTATGGCATGTTTACTAACATCACCTTGCTGCATTATCTGTAATTTTGCCTCAGCAGCAGATTAATGTAAGGAAATGGACACAGTGTGATCACTGATAAGATAAGGAGATTGATCTTCTGTAAGCACTGGTTATCTAAGGGGTAAAGGGTTAAGAAAATATAGGTATTTTTCTATCCAATGAAAATCCCAGCAAAGAGCATGTTAAAGAAATAGATCTGAATTAGGAGTATGGGTTATTCATGATTTTTCTGTATTTTTCTCCATCATAATATGAATAAGCTCCATATGACTGTAAATGTTAAATCTAATTAATTTTATTTAATAATTTTAATAGTACTGATAGTGTATTGCTGAATACTTCAAACAAATTTCTGCCCAAATGGTGTTGCCTCTACTCTCTCAACGGTGGTATTCAGCTCTTCTGCACATTTGCTGATGTCAGCAGTACACTTTTCCCCTGCTGACTGCATTCCTGCATCCCAGGCCTTTTCTAAAACTTCAACCTCAGAAACAGTGGTCTTCTTTTTTTTCGTTTCTGAATAATATGAGCAAAACAATACCAGTATGTTAACACGCTGAAAGTTCCAGTATAAAACATTAGGTTTTTATAAACCGGTATCATAAACTGAGAGATACTTTTTTTGGCCAAGTTTTGTAAAGATCAGATACTAAATGAACCAGGTAGAACTATCACTAAAGGTGATAAATACCCCCGCAAACAATCTTTTAGTAAGATCAAAGGCAATAACTTTGCATGGCATTGAGTGAGCCACATCAATATTGTTCCACGCACATCTACACTTCATGCTTATCATGTAAACAAAGTTTCAAGTCAGGGAACGAAAATTCCACTCGTCCGCTCGTATTAACGAGTGAAATTCGAATCCGGACAAGTGAAACTCATTAATCTGTCGTCCTAGAGGACGAGTAAAATTTCAGTAGAAAAAAGCAATAAAGAAAATAGTTCTTACATAGTTTATTAATTAAGCGATTAAATGCAGTAAATAGTCGCAACGTAAAATGCAAGTCAATCGGATATTGGGAAATTGACGCATTTCCATTTTGGGACATTCTAAAATGCGGCTCCTGTTCTAATTTCACGGAGCGCGAACATTACGTATTTGATGTTATACAAATAACAATTTCAAGGGGAAATTCTTAAGGGCACTAGTCAGCTTTTAGGTGACTGGGCCTTCAGGAAGGGGAATTGCAAAAAGTATGCTGTTTTTTGGTATTGGAGTTCAACATGCATTTTCTAATAAAAAAATGTATTTTCTTTTTTAAGAGGGGAATTTTTCACAGGAAAAGCGGGAAAATATATATCATGCCCGAGTAACTGTAATGGCCATGATCAGACTGTAGGACTCACACCACTATTATCTCCCTTGAATACTCGTGCCCTACAGATGAAGGAGGTAGATAAAAAAAACAAGATCGCTTTTCTACATTTTACAGGATACACTGATTTATCTTTAGCAGGTTCAAAATCTACAACATTTTAGGAAGAGATCACAGAAAAATGCATGTTGATATAAGATTTCTAGCTAATTCTGCCTCATTTTACACATCATGTGTCTATCACCACGGGGTTGTATTTTTGTCTAAATATTGATAGGTGTCACGCAAACCTGAAATTATAAAAAGTTCAATCTGGGAAATATTTATTAAATGTGTTTTAAATTGCAGATATTGGATCAATGAAGAATTTAAGCATAAATACATGTTGCAAAATCTGTTTTATCTCTATGCTACGAACAAAAACATAACAATGGGAACCTATGGAAAATTAATTGTGGTGTGAGACGTTAAAGTGAACTATAGAATATGAATATGAATATAGTCATCTATGATACTGATCAAAGTTTCATAATTTTCATTGATTTATATAAAGAAAAATACAACACATTATGATGTTTCCCTTTGTTTTATTTATATATAATAGTGTTAAATGATGGTATCTGACTACTTTGACTTATGAACTTTTACAATCAGAGCAGGACGAGTAAACATCCTATAAGGACGCATAACATGTCAATGCCACTCGTCCTACAGGACGAGTATACTGTAAAATATATTTCGTCCCCTGCAAGTCAATATCTTCAAACTGAATTCCTGATAACAGATAACAGTGAATTAAAAAACATTGAAAACAGTTAACAGTACATCTAATAACAGATAAAAGTTAATTTTTTTTTACAGCAAGAGCTGTCGGAGAACAGGGCAGCTCGACTGTTCAATTTTTCAGAGTATAATAAATTATATATATTGTATATACCATCAGAAACCAAGGCTAAAACAATGTGGGGTGAGGTTGTGGGGGCCGGCATAGAAACTCGGGCCGATATAAAATTATTATTACAATCTCATCCAAATTATAGTAAAATTTGGCGCAGGGTGTGAAATGTTTTTTTTGTTTTTTTATCAGTTTTAATCCAAAATTGCTGTAATAGTTACTGAAAAAAGTGGACCTTAACGCAAAACTTAACCAAATTTTTATGTTAAAAAAGGGGCATAACTTTTGCAAAATGCAAAACAAGAGTTATAAAACTTGATTTCAATGTTTATTTTCTGCCTAATTTGGAGCCAAAATTTACAATTCCAAAAAGTATCCTTTTTTCACAATTTAATTATATCCCAAAAATTCACAATCTGAAATATTATCTTTTTTTTTTTTTTTTTTGGGTAAATACAAACCATTAAGGATACTAGTCTTATATTTCGTTCCAACCTCTGAAACTGCGTTCTACCTCTAACTAGAAGAATTATATACTTCACGATGGAGGCATGCTCAGTCAACAGTCCAATTAATTGTCTAAAGTAATTTGTACGTATAGTATGTCTCAGTCATGAATAAGAACTATTTATTATGTCAAAACTAGTCTGTATTTAGCAAAAACAAAACTTAAAACCAAGGGATATTAAACTGTGAACGAGGCACAACAGACAATCTCATACGATTTTAATCGTTTATTATGGAAGCTTTCATAAAAAAAGAACATTTAGTCGCTGTATTTTTTGACTTGGAGAAAGCTTATGATACTGCATGGAAGTATGGTATTATGAATGATCTACATGACATTGGTCTTAGAGGCTGATTACCCATTTTTATAGAGAAATTCTTAGATGATCGACAGTTTCGTGTCCGAATGGGTTCAACCCTCTCTGATATTCATGAACAGGAGATGGGTGTTCCACAGGGCAGCATACTATCTGTCACACTTTTTAATATAAAGATTAACAGTATAGTAAAATGCATCAATCCAGTCGTGGATTGTTCGCTATATGTTGACGACTTTGTTATATGTTATCGTGCAAAAAACATGAATACTATCGAGAGACAATTACAACAATGTCTCAATAAACTTCAGACCTGGTCTGATGAAAATGGTTGTAAATTTTCTAAATCTAAAACTAATTGTATGCACTTTTGTCAACTTCGTAAACATCATGAAGACCCTCATCTAACACTGGATGGGTCACCAATACCAGTAGTGGATGAGACAAAATTCCTTGGTCTTATTTTCGACCGTAAATTAACGTTTATACCACACCTTAAATACTTGAAGGCCAAATGCCTTAAAGCTCTTAACTTACTTAAAGTTGTTGCAAACACTAATTGGGGAGCAGATCGAAAAGTCCTCTTGCGACTTTACAGATGTCTTATCAGATCCAAGCTGGACTACGGCTCAATAGTATATGGATCGACTCGCGAGTCGTACTTGCAGATGCTAGACCCTATACATAATCAAGGATTACGACTCGCCTTAGGTGCCTTTTGTACAACACCAGCCGAAAGTCTATATGTTGAAGCCAATGAACCATCACTGTCTCATAGACGAGACAAATTAGCTCTTCAATACGCCATTAAATTAAAGTCTAACCCTTCAAACCCAACTTTCGACAATGTTTTTAATCCTAGTTGTGAAACTCGAAAACCGAAGGCCAATAATTTCGACCATTTGGTCTTTGTTTTAAACCAAAATTAAGAGACACTGAAATCGACCTAAATTTGATTGCCAAGTACAAAGTACCACAAATTCCGCCGTGGACTTTGGAAACTCCAACAATTATTTTTGATCTTTGTAATAGGTAATAACAAATCCAGTACAGACCCTACTGTCTTTCAAAGCAAATTTAATGAAATTATATCGAAATACAGTGACTTTCAACATATCTACACAGATGGCTCTAAAGATGGAGATAAGGTAGCTGCAGCAGCTGTTCACAAACACAGCATAAAGAGCCGCCTGCCTGACAAGGCCTCTATCTTTTCAGCTGAACTTAAGGCAATTGAACTTGCCTTAAAATAAATTCAGGTATCTGATGATGACCATTTTGTAACCTTTTCTGATTCCCTTTCATCTCTTCAAGCACTGGGTAATATGAAACATGATAACCCAGTTGTGCTTCAAGTTTAAGAAAAGTACAATTCTCTTATAATTGATAATGATATTATTTTCTGCTGGCTTCCAAGCCATGTAGGAATACGTGGTAATGATAGAGCTGATAGTGCTGCTAAGGCAGCATTAGATTTACATATATCTAATACCAAATTACCTTATACTGATTTTAAAAGTTGTATTAACACATATATTCGTAACTCTTGGCAAACCGCTTGGGATTTGTCAGTTAACAATAAACTCCATTCAATTAAACCGTTACTCGCAGAATGGCGTTCTTCTAGTAGACCCGTTCGTCGAGAGGAAGTTATCCTAGCCCGGTGCAGGATAGGGCACACACGTTATACTCATTCATATTTATTACAAGGTGAGCAATTACCAGAATGTATACCCTGCTTTGCACCGTTAACAGTCAAACACATCTTATTGGAATGTGTAGACTTTGATCCTATGCGTCAAAGGTACTACAATGTTAATACTATGAAAGAGTTATTTGATACTGTAGATTTTAGTCTTGTTTTAGATTTCCTATAAGAGATCAGACTATATACATCATTGTAATGTGTTTTTTTTACATACATAGTTTATATTACACCTTATCATCCCTTATTTTTTAATAGTTTTATCTTTATATATTTACATTAATTTTTAATTAATACTTCATTTCTTCATTTTTCATCAATTTTTGCGCACAATATGACCTATTTATGTGTTGACATGCCGTAAAACACCATTCATTCATTCATTAAACTGTGAAAATAAAAGTGAAAAAAGTTTATTACTCTTTTGTTATAATATTTCGCAATTTTCACAATTTCTAGAAAAATGCCGCTATTTTTCACAATGGCATGGGCACAGGCTGCATTCACAAAACACATAAAAAAAAAAGCTGGATTTGCTGTGTGGTGTTATGATGTAGAACAAGTATGCAAAGTTTCAAAGCTGTAGCTGTAATAGTTACTGAAAAAAGTGGACCTTAACGCAAAACTTAACCAAGATTCACGAAGACGACGCCGACGCCGAAGACGCCGATCAAGACGACAATAACTCATCGCGTTTTTTTCAAAAAGAGACGAGCTAAAAATGTAAGAGATATAGACTTGTAAACACAGCTTACATGCACAATTTGTTGTGAAATTGGACATTTTAAGGGCTATCAGAATTTGGGTTCCATGGGAGCCCATGGGTTACAAGAACAAAAATTACTTACTCAGCCCTTAAGATAATACTATAAGGAAGCCCATGGCCAAATTTGGTTGTGCTTAGATAGAGATAGACTTGATGTCGGACGCCGACGCGAGTACATAAGCTTACTATTCGAATAGTCGAGCTAAAAACAAATGACAAAACATAAATTTCGCCAATAAGAGGATAACAGAAATAACTCTTGACCCCAAACAATCGAATATCTTGAAAAGTGTAAAAGTAGTTAGCTCAACAAGATTCAACAAACCAACCAACAGAGCGACAGCACGCCTCTGTGACTCCTATATACCCCCTGTCAAACTTTGTTTGCTGGGGTATAACGAGCTGGAGTGTTCACAAGGCATAATATGGCATATTTTTAGTAATGAAGGGCCATAACTCTGGTGTTACTAACGTGATGTAGCTGGTTTTCTAACTTTTCCAACCTTTCATTAATATCAACACTGTGGCAAAGTTTGGGGGAAATTAAATGCAAAATGAAAGTGCCAGAGTGTTCACAGGGCAGAACATGATATTTTTCAAGAAATCAAGGGGCCTTAAATCTGGTGTTATTTATCCTTTATAGATGCCTGGATTTCGAACTTGTCTTAGCTTTCATTAATATTACCAATCTGGACATGTTTCGTAAAGATCAAATACAAAACAAGAGGTCAATGACCTTGAAGCTCTACTGATAGATTTTGATAGCTTGATCAGCCATGGGAACCTGTGAAGTTTTATGATATATAGTTTCAGAGAAGTTTTTCCTATTATCACTCTATCTAAAAAAAGATGGTTGCAGGCATCCATGTTTGACATAGAATCAATATCACTTATAGTTTTCAAGAAGTAGTCGCTACAATCTTGTATTTTGAAAATCTATTTTTAGCCATGGTGACCAACTTGAATTTCCGGCT
This sequence comes from Cyrtodaria siliqua, assembly GCA_037043455.1. Classification (NCBI taxonomy): domain Eukaryota; kingdom Metazoa; phylum Mollusca; class Bivalvia; order Adapedonta; family Hiatellidae; genus Cyrtodaria; species Cyrtodaria siliqua. Next base: position 10,908 of record JAWPHD010021589.1, on the reverse strand, counting down.
ATCCTGACATTTTTTTAGGATCAATTAGACATCAAGAGCAACATTCTTGTGAAGTTTCATGAAAATCCGTAAAGTAATTAAAGAGGAGTAGTCGATACAAGTTTTTACTAGATAACTCTATGTAAACAAACATGGCCACTGACAGTCGAAGATTTTCGACAAGGACCAACATCATGTCATGCTGATCATTTTAGAAAAAGTCCCATATCAATATTACTTACAGTTTTCAAGAAGTAGTCGCTACAAACTTGTTTTTTGAAAATCTATTTTTAGCCATGGTGGCCATCTTGAATTTCTGGCTGACCTGAAGTTTTGCTAGGATCAATTAGACATAAAGAGCAACATTCATGTGAAGTTTCATAAAAATCCGTCAAGTAGTTTCAGAGGAGTTAAATAAGTAGTTACAAGTTTCCATTATATAACACTATGTAAACAAAGATGGCCGCTTGCAGCAATGTTTAATGTCGAATCAAAATAATCAACATCATGTCATACTGATCATTTTAGGAAAAGACGCATGTCAATATCATTTATAGTTTTCAAGAAGTACTCGCTACAAACTTGTTTTTTGAAAATCTATTTTTAGCTGTGGTGGCCATCTTGAATTTCCGAGCAACATGAAATGTTGCTAGGATCATTTAGATTTCAAGAGCAACATTCCTGTGAAGTTCCATGGAAATCCAACGAGTAGTTTTAGAGTAGTCGCTATAAGTTTTTACTAAATAACTCTATGTAAACAAAGATGGCCGCTGCACCAATGTTTAATGTCGAATCAAAACGATTTTCGACACAGACCAACTTCATGTCATGCTGATCATTTTAGAAAAAGTCCCATATCAATATCACTTAAGAGTTTTCAAGAAGTCCTACAAACTTGTTTTTTTTTAAATCTATTTTTAGATTTGGCGGCCATCTTGGATTTCACATCAACATGAATTTTTGCTAGGATCAACTAGACTTCATGGGCAACATTTTTGTAAAGTTTCGCCACAAGTTTTTACTATATAACTGTATGTAAACAAAGATGGCCACTGGCAGCCATGTTTAACATTGAATCAAAACGATTTTTGACAAGGACCAACATTATGTCATGCTGATCATTTTAAAAAAAGTCCCATATCAATATCTTATAGTTTTCAAGAAGTAGTCGCTACAAACGTGTATTTTAAAAATCTATTTTTAGCTTTGGTGGCCATCTTGGATTTTGCATCAACATGAATTTTTGCTAGGATAAACTAGGCTTCATGGGCAACATTTCTGTAAAGTTTCATGAATATCCATCCAGCAGTTTCAGAGGAGTAGTCGTTACAAATAAAAGTTTACGGAATGACAGACGGACGGACGGACGGACGGACCACAGACCACGGCATAAGCTCTGCTGATCTCTGATCAGTCGAGCTAACAAGGGCCATAACTCCGGTGTTATCGATCCGTTTTCGAACTTGTCCGAGATTTCATTGATATTAACAATCTCTGCAAGTTTGGTAAAGATCAAATAATAAATTAGGGTCCTAGTGTTCACAAGGCTTAATATGGCATTTTTTAGCAAAACAAGGGCCATAACTCCAGTAAAATTTATCCAATCGGTCATCCGGCTGGTTTTCGAACTTATCCGAGCTTTCATTGATATAAAGACACTGGCAAAGTTTCGTAAAGATCGGATTAATAATGAAGACCCTAGAGTGTTCACAAGGCAAAAGTTAACAGATGGACGGTCGGACGGACGAAAAACTTGTCCCAGCTTTCATTGATATCAACAATCTGTGCAAGTTTGGTAAAGATCAAGTACTAAATGAAGGTACTAGAGAGTTCACAAGGCAGAAAATGGCATTTTTTCTGACGAAACAAGAGCCATAACTCTGGTGTTACTAACCCAATTTAGCTTGTTTCTGAACTTGTCCAAGATTTCATTGATATTAACAATCTGTGCAAGTTTAGTAAAGATCAAATAATAAATGAAGGTGCTAGAGTGTTCGCAAGTCAGAAAATAGGATTTATCCTAAAAAAATAAGGGCCATAACTCCGGTATTACTAATCCGTTTTCGAACTTGTACGAGATTTCATTGATATTAACAATCTCTGCAAGTTTGGTAAAGATCAAATAATAAATTAGGGTCCTAAAGTGTTCACAAGGCTTAATATGGCATTTTTCAGCAAAACAAGGGCCATAACTCCGGTGAAATTTATCCGATCCGGCTGGTTTTCAAACTTATCCGAGCTTTCATTGATATAAAGACACTGGCAAAAAAAGAGTATGATAATGGACCTTTGGAAACCGCCGAAAACGACACATAGAAATATTGCAGTCTCGGCTTGATTGAGACTGTTCATGAGCGGTAGTGAAATTAAAGTTTCATAAAGATCCGATTAATAATGAAGGCCCTAGAGTGTTCAAAAGGCAAAAATTAACAGACGGACGGACGACGGACAACTCGTCATCCTATAATAATTCAATCGGATATATCTCTGGTGTTCCTGGTCCTATATAGCTAGTTTCTGAGCTTGTCCAAGCTTTCATTCATATCAACAATCTGGCAAAGTTTGGTAAAGTGAATATATGCTAGTGTTCACAAGGCTAAATATGGCAGTTTTCAGGAAAACAAGGGCAATAACTCTGGTGTTACTAACCTGATCTGGCTGGTTTTCTAACTTGTGCGAGCTTTCATTGACATTTTTAATCCATACTGGAAGATTTATCTGTGAAATGTTACAGATACATTTAGGGTAAAGTAATCGCCGTGTCGAACAGGATATTCTTTGCCCAATTTGGCATTGTTTTTACAAATGCACATGAAGTGCCCACAATATGTGACAATAGCAACAGGGAAATATTGTAATGTTTATTGTTACCACCAATATCCACCAAACCTTGATACAATACAATACTGCTGGTTTCCAGTATGACAGTCCAAGGAGGTATATAAAACCTGTGTTTCCTCGATACTGAGTCGGGACTTGCAATTAGATCAAATGAGCCCGTATATTGTCATATAGTTCCACCATGTGCTACATGTTCAATAACATTAAAATATTTACAGAAAACGGAAATAGATTGCATCCGTGGTCGAGGCGTTAATGCTTAAAAGAAAGAGTCTTTGTTTCCGCTAACCCGACAGACCCTATTATTTAGCCGCCAACCCTAACTTATTTATTGCAAAAAAACAAAAAAACAAAAACAACAACAATTAAATAATAAGTTGAACCCATGAACCAAGGTTTCTTAAGGAGAAAAAAAAAAATGCCTCAGTGAGATTTTGAACCCACAACCCCTGGGTTTCCAGTGTACAGTACCAAATATTGAAAAAGGACCATAACCATGTATTATCTAGGTATTAATACCTTCCCCAGTATTTTTATCATATTAAAAGTGTTTTTCGTTAACAAAAATAAGTTCATTAATAATAAAAAAATTAAAAAATAAAAAAAAATTGCCTACCTACCCTATTTTTTTTTTAAGCTGTTAGCGGAAACTAACCATTTTTTTTTTTTGCTTAACGACTCTGCGTTGAAAACCTTCTCGCCTCTCATTGTTGCAGGTTCAAATCCACTGAGAGCTCAACTTGTGAGTAATTGTCAAATCTTACGGATGGCGGGAGGTGTACAGTACTGGTTCTATCCAGGAAAAGTGAGTGGTCTGCCTCCACCACTAAAAAAATGACCATCATACACAACTTTTCATGTGTTGAAAATGACGTAAAACACCATACAAAGATTGCAATAAAGCCACATGTTTGACCCCGCCACACTCCCTATTTTGACCCTGGGGCAAAATTTTTATTTGAAAGCACGGGGATAATTAGATCATGCAGTTGATGGTAGCCATAGCAAATTACCATGCCACATTAAAGTATCCAAGCCCGGTATTGTGTATACGGTTATAGGCCCAATATGCAACATAGGGTAAAAATACTTTCTGAACTTCCCCTACCCCCATTATTATTGGGAATCTCAGGAAGGAGGCTGTTCCTACCCCTGTCAGTGTGAGTAACATCTTGGGGCCTAACCATCGTTAGTCACTTTAGACCTGTGTTGTTCTAAATACTAGTAGCTATATTTGTTTCATAATGAACCATAATGTTTCTGTGTGCCGTAAAAAGATGTGATGACCAAGTGGTTAGCTTGCCTCTGGATATAGAAGTCTACGGTTAGACTCCCGGAGGTTCACGTCTCAAAATTGAAAACGCACTCCTTAGATCTAGAACTTATTCGTGCAAGATAGTTTAAGTTACTGTGAAAGTATGTCATTCTTCCTACGGATGTAAAGCCCTTGGTCCCCTGTGCAGGGATGGACATACCCTAATCAGGTTAAAAATCTCGCTGAAACTTATGTGGTTATCACAAAAAAAGCCTGCAGTAAACTCATCCACAGAAACGAAACTGTGATAACCAAAAGTATGTGTACAATACGTCAATAGTATTGGAAGAAAGAAAGAAAGAAAAAATATAGAAAGATGGATCGGTAATAAGCACCTTGCCTCACTGATTGTTTACTAACAGACCATACGTCATAATGTTATGACATACAATGATGAGGTCTTGTCATTTTAATATGAATAGGCACTGCCTAGATAACCGGCAAAGTATTTCAATATAATTAATTGCGTTTAGAATTTGATGATAACAGGTAATAAAGATTAATAAATATTCTCAATAACAGATAACAAACTGTTTCGCCAATAACAGTTTAGGCAGAAAAAACACTTTCCCCCTCCCTCACCCCCCACCACCCCAAAAGATAAAGTTTATACGATAGATATAGCACCTATACTTTTCATATATCAATATTTAACGAAATGTTACACTATTTTTGATATAATAGAAACAATATTTTCAATTTCACACTGTTTATCTTTTTCTACATAACATGACAAACTATTGACAAACTATTGTGATTTCTACTTACATTCTTCGCACAAATCACAGCCATTATTAAACTGTGAATTTATGTATTATTTCCCTTGGCACGTAGTCGGTCCCATTTCAGTGGCAACAACTGGACAGCGATTGCACCTTCCTCGAGTGCAAGCAAAACCAGGCCTCTAAATGTGTAACTCTGCTTAGAGCGACATATGTCATGCCAGGGCTAAAGGACATCTTTACCAATGTCAAGGACAGCTTGGTCGAGTGTAACACCTTGACTTTTATGAATACTTGCTGCCCATGCCAGCGTTAATGGAAATTGTGTACGAACCAGGACAGCCTTATGCTTGCATAGAATTCAGCAGTCATAGGCTCTATTGCAACTGCATTTGTGTTTGACTTACTATTACTTTTATTTCCTACATTTGAGTCAAAGAATCTGACTAAAACTTTCTGAGGCATGCACCCATCAGTTGGATTTGTCGACATACATCGTCCTTCCATATGAAGCCTGTACCTATTCCTCTAGCACCATTCACTAAGACCCTCAGATGTATTTATGTTCCTCCTGAGCATTACAACTGAACCTACGCAAAGGTTTAGTTCCTTTGTGAGGCCAGCACACTGTCTGTCATCATCGGGTATGTACTCAGGTGGAACTGAATTTCCCTTAAACAATGCTTTCCCATTTGTACCTCCACAAAAGCATGCTTAGCTAATATGGTATATGTTACACAAACATGTGAAAGCAGTCTGCACGAAAAAGTTTTTAGCCTTATAGTCCTTCGGACTATCATGCTAAGAAAATGGTATAGTCCGAAAGGGAATTTTATAGTCCGAAACTAAAGAACCGACTTGTTGGAAAAGAAAGTAGTTGGCAAGTTTTACAAAACAATTTATCATTTTCATGGCTTAGCAACGGGCGCCCACTGATACAATTGTTCTTTTTTACTCCAGGCTTAGCATTTTCATTCCATAATTTGAGAAAGTATGCCATGTTGAAAACACAAATCTCCGTTGATTTCCGTAAAATCCGAACAGTCACGGAATCGCTATTGCTACTAGGTTGACTAGGCCGAAACATTTTACGGAAACAAGCAATGTAAAATCCACGGTAACGAAGTGCATATGTTTCCTTGCAATCTGATTGGATATTCAATATCCCGAATTCAACATATCCCTCTATTATTATTATTATTATTATTATACCATATTTATATAGCACTCTTTTCATATATAACATACGTTCAAAATTGCTTTACAAGTAAAAACAATAATACATTCACACACAGTCAAAACTAAAAAAGAACAATACATGTATAAACTCTAAGATATGCGAAAATATTTAGTGGTAAAATATAAAACAACATATAGATTATATTCCCTCTAGGGAATAAATTACTAACGTTGTGTCTCGTTCGCGCAGACGCTCATAATTATTGATGGAAAAACACCAGCTTTTACTCAATGATAGTCTGAAGCGTCTGATAACCTGATATTCACGGAATTTCCAGGTCAGATAAATAGTTTTAAAGATTTATTATCTAATGGTCCGATCGGTCTATGTATTTGTAGCAGTTTGATAGTCCGTACGAAAAAGTTATAGCCTCGGCTCAGGACTATGCGTTTATTCCGCAGACTGTGAAAGGGTCTGTAACCTATGTTGATTGTAGCGGTCGCAACATTTTAGATTGGAAAAGACGAAGCGCATTTTCAAATGTGTCATCATCTGGAAGCGGTGTGACAAACGTGTTTTAAAAGATTAATCTTTTATGTGTGTTGCTGTTCGCACACGAAGTAACAAATCTGCATAAACACGATCATTTTTTTGTCTCATGTTCTGCACAAGCTCAACCAGTGTGAAAAGATCTTTCAACAAATGCGTTTTTTCACAGGCCCTGAAAAAACAAAGGGACCTGAGGACACAGGAGGTAATTAAAGAAGTCGCCAAGTGCAATGACATCAAATCGCCAAACAATCATCATTAACGCATTTTATGTCATTTAAACGCCATTGAATGTGAACAAAAAGTTTCGTAAGACACCATACTTAATGATAGTATTTGTGTTTTCCACTTTTTTCTCATTAGTGCCAATTTTACGCCTTTCAAGGGAGTATATTTCGGAGATGGTGGAAACTGTCTACTGCTCCTGTACATCATACAGAAAAGTTTATACCTTGACCATTCATAGCTTTCTGCCAGTGTGGAAGAATTACTACTTTCATATATACATGTGCTAAAGAAATAATTTTTTGTTCAGCCACATTCAGGTTTTAGTAACACTTCGGAACTTTTGAAACTTGTAGCTGATTTAAATGCACAAAGAGGTGGTAGTTTATTTTGTTTGAAAAGAGGTATAGCACCTTGCACACAGACAATACTAGATTGCCTCAAGTTCGGTAAGATCCTTGCAACAAAGGTATCCACTGTCCTTCATAGTTTCATAACGTTTAATACTAGATGAGTAGTACAACTTCTGACATGACTGACATATGTTACATGGACCCTCTTGTATGGCAGTGACGAATTTAGCACCTGGCTATCACTGCTGATTTTGACATCCGATTTTAGTTTCGACCTCTATTGTATTGTTAAGGTCTATTACACTAAATCAACTGATGTGCTCGACTGGTGCAGTAAAAGTACTATGCTAATTTGTTATCTTTAAACCTTTTTCTAGTGCAGTTTCCTGTTATTTTTTGGCTGTAACTGTATTCATAACCCAATCTCCACGCAGAATTATCATTCCTTGCACTCACATATATCTCTGCTTGCCTGGTTCCCTGGCCTCCCCACAAAATGCTTTGCACTAGCCGGTTCCCTGGCCCTCCCACCTCCCACAATGCTTTGCTCTAGCCTGGTTCCCTGGCCTCCCACAATTGCTTTGCACAGTGCAAAAGCATTGTGGAGGCCAGGGAACCACGATAGGACATGTCGCACTGACATTCATGGAGATTTTACATCACAATACGACATATAGCTGGGCGGTTAAAAAAAAAAGATTATCCCCAAATTTATATAACGAAACAAACAGTTCAACATAGTTTCCCCTGTGTGAAAAAAAGTCATAATATTGTATTTCCATACTTTTTCCCCCAGAAAGTACCATTATTTAATGTATTGTTTTTGAAAGTATATTGTTACTGTTTTGTTTAATATTTTACATAAGATCCTATTTATATTAGAGTATATTGCAATACATTATAAGCATCACTGTCCATGTATGACACCCTTTTTTTAAAAATAAATCTGTGACTTTAAGACAAAGTGATTTTCACTGGTCCATGTATGACACCCTTTATTTAAAATAAAGCTGTGACTTAAGACAAAAGTGATACAATAATAGCTAATTTTATTTCACAATTCAACTTTGTCTATTTTATGACGAATCCTCATAACGAATTGTCATGCATTTTACAAGAATCATTTACAAACAGTTGTAGGTCTGATCGGATGAATCCGGTGAGATTTGCACTAAAACCAACATGGATTCCCAATTTCGATTAACTCTAAGAAGATAGGGCACCTATTGAGGAGAAATGCTTAAGGAGGATATTTTGAGCCTTTCCAAAAGTTAGAAAAATGCCAAAAATGCCAGTCTACGATCCAAAATATAAAATTAAAAATATACCTGCCTCTGCAGATTTTCGGCCTAATTGGACGACCTTGTTAAATGGTAACAATAAAATGAATAAAATGAAGATAGTGATATAGTAGTACTTTAGTTAGTTTGACAATTACACGTCCTGTATGGACACCTTTCTTTTTTGCATTTTGATATATTTAAAATACTATGATAGCTAGTCCTCATTAAAATTCTGTTTGAATAATGTATTATTGTAGTATTGTTTAGTTATATGCATGCAAATACAATGTTTTATATGGTTTTCTGTGAGAAAAAGAATGATGAATGAATTATGATGAATGAATACATGAATAAGAATGAATTGAAAAAAAATATATGCTTATTTGTATTATGTATAATTATACATAATGAAACACACAGTCATTTTACTGTGTCAGTCCTGTCACTATCCTTTAATAACACGCATAACTCGTCGGTTGATTTTGTAACATTTATAAAATCGGTCAAATTCAACAGCTGTTTCAAAGAATATCAACTTGACAGAATTTAGTCATTTTTACATCTAAATAAAGTGCATAACATATTATGCTATAGAATATATTACAAAAATATTTTCGGTAAAGTACGTTATAAAAATATTTTGGGCCGTCAGGTGGCCCGAACTAAAATATCGCGGCTAAAAAAATCCGAATTCTAACACATGTGTATATATACAGCGACTTATAACTTTGCCCATTTTTATACGATTTAAATTATTCTTACACTTTTAGAAAGTAGTTATCTTCAGCTAAATAAATATATAAAGTTATTGCCGATCAAAAGCTGTATTAAATAATTCAAGAGGGGGCCAGGTGTTTTAAGCGATCAGAATAAGCAATTTTGAGATTCTGATGGTACCGTGTGTTGCATTCAATAATCGCTTATTTGCATCCAAATTTAAATATTTTCAGTGATTTGGAAATTACATACTAAGCTGATATATAGTATATGCATATCTGTAAATACTAAAAAGTAGTCAGAACAGACAGACAGACATACAAGACAGACTGTTCATGCGTTAGTTTTAAGGGAGTTTTAGTAGTAAGCATCCTTTGGGAACTGGGTAGCAGACACATGGAATAGTCTGCCAAATCCATGTAGTGACAGCACCAAGTATAACAGCTTCAATAGTAGGAGTAACAAACACTGGAAGTCCCTTGGGATTAAATGTAACCCCAACTGCTACATACCAGTACCAATGTGGAACAATAGAAATAAAAGAATAAAACATTAGAAGGACCTAAGAATCTTTTTTAAAAAGCTTACGTACAATGTATGGTCCTCGACCTGTAAGTTACCGTAAGTAGTAAGCTTTGCACAATGCTGTTGCATGAAGTGAATGTTGGTGGGTCATGCGAACTTCTTCAATGTTGTTGCCACGGACGACCTGTTCGACAATTAACTTGATGACTTAACTTGACACAAGAACCCTTATATTATTCTTCAGGTTATAAGGGGTTATGGCCATGTCAAACATTGTTATAATAAATGTAGATACATACATAAACAATTTTACAAAAAAATGTTGTAAAATTAATATTGAATAGAAAAGATATTTAGAAGAGGTTTTTTTTTTAATGTTTTGAAGTTCCTCTGATTAGAAGTACATGTAAAGTTGATATGTGACGTTTTCGTAATAGCAGGCTGGTTTCATTTTTACATCATATGCAGAGGGGGGGGCGAATGAATATCTCGTCGCAACAGACACGGAAGCCCAACGGAAAACTTTTTTTATTCCCGGCATGAGCTCCACCAAAGATTGAACCGGGGGCCTCTTAGTCATGAGGCAATATGCTAATATAGATATAAAAAATCAAACAGGGAAAAGCAGCATTCAAGACGACAGTCCAACGACAAACACACACAGAACAAAGAATAATTTAAAGATAATAAAAGGCAAAAATAAGACATCACAAACACAAAGGGGTGACAATAGGGCTCCGCCTTGAACGGACAGTGGCCTAAAAAGGCCGATGGGGGTGGGTTTAAACCAGGTTCTAGGGTTCACCAAATCTCACACTTGCCCTACTGTCAACCCAATAAAACGAGACAGTGTAAATAAAGAAATCCCCGTCATTGAATAGTCTCCAACTAACAAGGCAGCATTAATAGGCAATATAAGTAAAACACAAAGTGCTCGAGTATATATAAAAATACAAAAAAAAATAGCCTAGAAAGTCACAAGAAGGTACTCAAATGACTTGGCGAAAGCAGAGCAACAAGAGATAAACATTGAGGGCACGGGCAAAAGACAAAATGAACACAAACATCAAATTTCACGGTCCTTTTGGGGCTTTAGGTCAAGGTCTTGGATACATTGTACTGCTGAAGACCTAAATTAAATAATCCAGTGTGTAACAGCTGTGCATATTTCAAATCAATCCTTTGAATAGTATCCAATTTATGTTGAGGAGAACTCGGG
>JAWPHD010021588.1:0-27809 GCA_037043455.1 Cyrtodaria siliqua | reverse complement strand
GTATTTATATCAAGGGGTGTCATTAAGAGGTAGGCGGTTAATTCGCCTTGCTACTTAAACCTTTCTACCGGGCTAATATGAATACTTTTACTAATATTGTATACTAGTATCTATCAAATACCCGGCTACTTTGCTCTGTGTGCCTCTTACTTGAAAAGTTAATGATATCTATGTATATCACCACCTTTTTTGAGGTAAGTTATATAAATTAATTACAGTGGCAGATGCTGTTTTATTCATTTGCACATGCAGTTGCTGGCTGAGTCTTCCTTTTGCTGGTAAGTTGATATGGGGGACTTCCGTGGCTGAGTGGTTAGTCTCTTACTTGATATCACTGCCACTCACCTCTGTTTTATGATGGTGTCCCGGTTAGCTCAGTTGATAGAGCTTTCGCCCTGTAAGGGAGGAGCTTTCGCCCTGTAAGGGAGGAGTCCGGTTTTACGTGTCCCATACCAGCCACAAAGACAACTGGCATCTTGTTTTATTGTGGATATTATGATATACCTTATATTTCATTGTTTGTGTTTCACTTGTGAAATATCGACAATGACGTAATGCCGCTGTTGACGTTTTGTCGTCTCTGTTTTAGCGCATTATGTTTTGCTGCTTAAGTATCAAGGTTAGAGTACATAATAAATTATTAATAGAATCATTTTTGGTTTGTCGTGAATATAGGGATTTTCTTATTAGAAGAAACTTATTTTCACCAGAGCCTTTATAGCACGAGTGTATTATGCGTGTTTTCTCACTGATACACCTGTGGGGTTTTGGGATTACCCTAGGGTTGATTAAGGTCTCCTTCTGTACCTCTTAAATCTCCAGGCAGTTTCAGTAAGTTCGGAGTAATCGGCTTCAAAGCCGCTATCCTCAACCCTAAGTGGGTTTGTTCGCGGTTCCTCTGACTAAGCCTTGTCTGATGGAGTTCTTCGTCATTCATCTCTTACCTCTGGGGTTGCGTTCCTTGTGTAGCTTATTAGATGCGGTTGCAGGACATAACACTCCTTTCTTGCAGCTAAGATCATTGTCCAGATTCTAGATTCCTTACCCCTCCCACTTCCCCATACAGTCATACAGTTAATGGGCTGTAGTGCCAGGGTTCGTTCTCCATTAGCCCTAGGGGTACTGATGATAGTTGGCGTATTTGTTTTTCATCCCCCCCCCCTGTTTAGTATTGCTAGAACCAGGATACATTCTCCTTATTTTCTATCAGTTTAGAGAGTAGGTCTATCAGTATGAGTAAGTTCCTAACATTATGGTAGGCTATACTATTGTTAGACCCGGCTTCTAATCCGTACATTAATTATGCCATAAGAGCCGGACTTCTCTTTTTGAAGTCTTTCCTTCAGGCAGTTTGAGATACATCTGGCATCTATTTATTTATTGGTTCTATATGCCACATTCGTATGGAAACACAGTTTCTTTTCGGCTAGATCTTTTGGAAGGCCACATCTTTACTCATGCCATGTTAAAATTTCGTTGGCCTTTTACTTGAACACAAATTTGGGGGTGAATGCGTGTGCACAACCACATTCAAGGTGACATTCTGCCTTGGTCAGAACAAAGGGGGGGGGGGGGGGGGGGGGGGGGGGGGTGCGTGCCCATACACAGCCACATTCAAGGGGACATTCTGCCGTGGTCTAGGGGTTTCGTAGAGCTGCCCTAAATGCATGTCTAAGGATCTCTCAGTTTGGCTTTAGAGGGCCACATGGTAGATTTGTTCACTAACTAGGTGTGTTGCCCTGAATAAATAAATTCTATTATTATTAATTTAAAAGTGTCTCCCTTTTTTCTCAGCACTTCTGTCCATCTTGATTTCTTCCCTAAGCGGGGTTTATATCAGGTTTTACAGTCTACCTCTGCCACTATGATTCATTCGGAATCAGTATGCAACCTCACGTTTGTCGATTCAAACTACATCTTCAGACTTCAGTTTTCTGTAATAGTTGCTCACACAATTGTACCTCTAGGAGGTCCTTCACTGGGTTACTCTGAGGTCACAGAGGTTTAGCTGGTTAGAATAAGTGTAACGCATTGTTTGTTTACACTTCCACCGCAGTCGGAGTTGGGTTTTTTCTTGTTTCCCACTTTGAGCTTATATCACTCCCCTTCTTAGTTTAGAATACTTAGAAGTTAAAGTGGCTCTTTTTGGCCTGTTTGACTTCTGTTCTCCGGCCCTCCTTTGAACCTTTCGGTTAATCTTAGATAGACTACCCTTTAGACTATCTTTCTTTTAGCCTTGTGGCTCAGATTTAGTGAGCCCATTCTAGGAACTGAAGTGTCATCAGGCTCATGCTACTAAAGGGATCTCGTTTAACCCCTTCTAGAGATATTCCAGTAACAATCTGTTTGGTTTTGTCTGAGTATATACCTAATGCAATTCCAATAAGGCTACTAAAGTCAGAGCCTTTATATTTCTTAAAATTCACAAATTATTTGTTAGATTCTATCTTAAATAATTTTTCACTGGGTCCAGTTCTTACTACCCAGTCAGTCATGGGGTTGTGCTGCTCTACCAGTTAGCTGACTTGGCCTTGCCCAAGTCTGTAACTTTAGGCATACAAATCAGTTGCAGTTTTATTTATTATTTTACTTATCTTGGTTTGTAAGCACTTCATACCACTATGTTCCAAATGTGTTTGGTTTATACATATTGTATTGTTCATAGTTATCTATGCTTCACACAGTTATCTTGTGTTCATAGTTACATTTACAGCTCAGTTATGAAGCTGTTATTTTAAGTATTGAATCAAGGTGTCGATACTTATTTACCTGATCTATGTAATACTAGAAATTTTCTGTTCCATGGATTAGCTTGAAATTGCCGATTATAATTTTAGATGGTGGTGGACTTATTGTCCTTGAACGAATTGAAGGACTTATGAGGTTGCCATATTCACCTTGTAACGTTCATCTGCCCATCTAAGAAGTTTTAGAGGCTCCTCCTACTGGCTGTATCGCCAGTCAGGATCCCAGATTACGCTATGGTGAGTGTAAGTTGCTTGGGTGTATGCTCTCGTCTGCTTTAATTTCTTGTAATTAGAGCAGGTTTGAGCGTGCTTTGTTACTTGTTGTTCAGAGTTGTTCAAATCCCCTTTACATATTCGGGCACTCATAACAGGTTACATTGTACCACCCCAGCTCATTGTGTTAAAGTCGCAATTGTAATGTTGTCGTAAGCTATCTATAGACCAATATGAAAATTTTTGTTAATTTTAATATTTGTCTATTATACTTACGACAACATTAACTACCCACCCCTCCTTAAATTTAGGACTTATTTGCGGAAAGAGGACCTAACTCTGTGTGACTCTTGCTTGTACTGGTGTATTTGGCGGCGCCCTTGGTGCCGGGAGTCCCGGGAAGGGTATTTGGGGAAGTTTTTCCGTTCGTGGATTAAGGCAAGTTGAGTATATTGCAATTGTAATGTTGTTGTAAGTATAATAGACAAATATTAAAATTAACAAAAAATTTCATACTTGTCTTAGGCATTTAAACTGCTATATTCAACAATTTACATAATTGCTGCATGCATGTTTGATTGAATGATTTGAAGTGTGAAAATTGATGGTTAAATAATACACGGTCGGTCGATTGTATCTCAACGGCTCATACCAAAAATACTTGTGTTTTGTTGTTTTATTGTAAGTCTATCGGAGGTGGAGTATATTAAGAGAATTTACTTTGATGTCATTTCCTCTTTTCTAACCACGATGAGCGGTGAATACATTTATTTCATATAACATATATAACATGTTATGGTTATTTCACTATTCTTTCAAAATAACACTAATTTAAAAACGTTATTTTCGGATATACTGTATATTTTTTTCAAAATAACGCAGAGCTGTTATTTTCGGAGAACAATATGTTATAAATCGAAGAAACAGTGACGAATATTATGAATGCAGAATATATTTTATTTGCATTAGTTCTTGTCTGACCTCGACGGTCAGTAATTAAGTTTTGTTCGAATAACTTGGTGAGGTTAGTTATTACAGTGTTCTTTCAAAATATCGCAAACACGTTATTTCAGGTCGTCTGTTATTAAATAGGTTTTCATATTCGGCCAGGCAATTATTTTCGGGAAGCAATTTTTTCTTAACCGAACAACAGGCTGTGAAGAAGGCACTGTTTTACCATGATGGGCAGTGATTAAGTTTTGTTAAAATAACTTGTTCAGGTCACTACAGCGTGTGTTTTTCAAAATAACGCTAAAAAGTTATTTTCGGGTAGTACTATAGCCTTAAATGAAACGTCTGTGACGAATGCACAAGTTATTTTGTTAACCACGATGGGCAGTGAATATGTTTCATTTTTATAACTTATTTTTTAAGTTATTTCTTAAGTTTTTAAGCAACATTCCTGTGAAGTTTCATGAAAATCCGTCAAGTAGTTTCAGAGGAGTAGTCGCTACAAGTTTTCATTATATAATTCTATGTAAACAAAGATGGCCGCTGGCAGCCATGTTTAACGTCGAATCAAAACGATTTTCGTCAAGGACCAACATCATGTCATGTTAATCATTTTAGAAAAAGTCCCATATCAATATCACTTAACAGTTTTCAAGAAGTAGTCGCTACAAACTTGTTTTTTAAAAACCTATTTTTAGATTTGGCAGCCATCTTGGATTTCACATCAACATGAATTTTTGCTAGGATCAACTAGACTTAATGGGCAACATTTCTGTAAAGTTTCATGAAAATCCATTCAGTAGTTTCAGAGGAGTTGTCGCTACAAAAAAAAGTTTACAGACAGACAGACGGACGGACGGACGACGAACCAAGGCATAAGCTCTGCTAATCCCTGATCAGTCGAGCTAAAAACTTTAAAGAGCCATAACTCGGGGGGAAAAATATTTAAACCTGAAAAAGATGATGAGCTTAGTGTAGATCAATCCTGCAAAGTTTCGTTGAAATCCGGCGAGGTGTTCAGAAGAACTAGTCCAGACAAAGTGGGACAGTGTAAATAAAGAAATACCCGTCATGAACTATTCTCTAACCAACAAGGCAGCATTAATAGGCAATATAAGTCAAACAAAAAGATGCTTATGTATATATAAATACAAATAATAAGAGGCCCAATAAAACCTGTGGATGCTCTACTGGCTAAAGATAAAGTTCATGTATAAGGGGCCATAACTCTTTCAACAAGAGGTCAATGACCTTGAAGCTCTACTGATTGATTTTGATTTCAGTAAGTAGTCGCTACAAACTTGTTTTTTGAAAATCTATTTTTAGCCGTGGCGGCCATCTTGTATTTCCGACCAACCTGAAATTTCGCTAGGATCAATGAGACATCAAGAGCAACATTCCTGTGAAGTTTCATGAAAATCCGTCCAGTAGTTTCAGAGGAGTAGACGCTACAAGTTTTCATTATATAACTCTATGTAAACAAAGATGGCCGCTGACAGCCACGTTTAACATTGAATCAAAATAATGTTCGACTCGGATAACCATCATGTCATGCTGATCATTTTACAAAAAGTCCCATATGAATATCTCTTATAGTTTTCAGAAAGCAGTCCCTAGAAACTTGTATTTTAAAAACCTATTTTTAGTTTTGGCGGCCATCTTGGATTACACATCAACATGAATTTTTGATAGGAATTTTTGCTATTTCTGTAAAGTTTCATGAATATCCATCCAGTACAGTCGATTTCGGTTATTAGCATAGCCGATTTGGCAAGAAAATATATGCGATTAACCGGAGTATTCGAATAACCGAAACTGAACATTTTGTACATGTAGCGGTGCACGTTTCTACTTTCGTTTTACTGTTCTGTTAATACTTACATAGAAACTCCATAAAAGCGAGTTAATTCTATGTAAGATGTTTGATAGGATTATTATTGTGCATATCCATTTTGTATTTACCGTTATTTGATAGATTTTATGCAATATTTATGCGTATTTGTTTTCTTTCAACCTGCGTCGCTTTGCTATTGTTTGTAGTGTGAATTACACAGCCATGATAATAACACAAAAGCTTATTTTATTTTTCATTTATTAAGTAACCTCTATGAGCTACTCAATGTCATATGCATCTCTACCGTAACTAGCAAACTGAGAGCGATAAATAATTAATAACACCATGCTTTACATTCCGTACAAACTTATTATTAAATCGTATAAGCTTATTGGTGAGCGATCGACATGCCGTGGAAGTTTTACGGAAACCGCACAAAATGGCAAACTCTCTCGGCAAGCCAATTAGCACCTTTTGTCAATCAATTTGCCTCGGGCTTATCTCTGTGACCGCGTCAATCAATTAACAGTTGCAAAATACAGGTAAATTTGACTTTCAGTATGCAATTAGCCAGATATTCGTTATGCAATTATCCGGAATGTGACAAAAACCTATGCGATTATACGGGTGTTTTTTACATGCAAAAGAATACGAATAGTTTTGAGTTTCAAAACTTTATGCAATTAACCGAAATATGCAATTAACCGATATGCGATTAAACGGAATCGACTGTGGTTTCAGAGGAGTAGGCGCTACAAATAAAAGTTTACGGACAGACGGACGGACAAACGGACAACGGACGCCGCACCACGGCATAAGCTCTGCTGATCTCTGATCAGTCGAGCTAAAAATCATTTAACCAGAACATGGGGATGACATATGCAACTAGGCTTGGTACTGATCATCCCTGCCAAGTTTCGTTGCAATCCAGTCAGACTTAAGGAGAACTAGTCTGTACAAAGTTAGTGTATTAAAACCTTATGCATTAAGGGTCATAATTCTGCCAAAATTCTTTCAACTGGAACACAACAATAAAATGCGCAACTAGGCTTGGTACTAATCATCCTAGCCAAGATTTGTTAAAATCCGGCCAAGGGATCAGGAGAATTAGTTGGGACAAGTTTGTGCATTAAAACCTTAAAAGGCCAAAAGTCATTCAACCAGAACATGGAAATGACAGATGCAACTAGGCTTGGTACTGATCATCCCAACCAAGATTCGTTCAAATCTGGCAAGGAGTTCAAGAGAGACTAATCTGGACAAAGTTTGTGTATTAAAGCATTTAAAGGGCCATAACCCTGCCAAAAATTATTCAACCAGAATATGGCAATGAGATGCACAAATAGGCTAGATACCAATCATCCTTGTCAAGTTTCATTGAAATCTGCCCAGGGGTTCAGGAGAACTAGGCAGGAAAAAGTTTGTGTATCAAAAAACTTTAAAGGGCCATAACTTGGGGGGAAAAATATGTAAACCGGAAAAAGATGATGAGCTTAGTGTAGATCATTCCTGCAAAGTTTCGTTGAAATCCGGCGAGATGTTCAGAAGAACTAGTTCAGACAAAGTTTGTGTAGTAAAACATTTAAAGGGCAATAACTCTTCCAAAAATCATTCAACTGGAACACGGCGATGATATGCAAAACTAGACCAGGAACTGATCATCTCTAAATATGTTCGTTTAAATCCAGCCAGGGGTTCAGGAGAACTAGTCAAGAGAAAGTTTGTGTATTAAAACCATTAACGGGCCATAACTTCACCAAAACCAATCAACCGGAACACCATGACTATATGTACAACTACGTTTAGTACTGATCATCCCTGCAAAGTTTCACTGCAATCTGGCAAAACGAAGGCCCTTTCGTCTTAATGAGGCCAAAATATAGCATATTCAGAAAATAAAGGGCTATAACTCTTGTATAAATGATGCAATCTGAATGGTTTTCGAACTTGTCAGAGCTTTGATTAATATTAATAATCTGGTAAAGTTTGATAAAGATCTGAAGATAAATGAAGGCCCTTACATGTTAACGAGGAAACTATAGCATTTTTTCAAAATCAAGGGCCATAACTCCATTACTACTGCTCCGATCTGGCTGGTTTACAAACGTGTCTGAGATTTCATTGATAGTACCAATCTGGTAAAATTTCTTAAAAGATGGGATGAAAAATGAAGGCGCAAAATATAGCATTTTTAACTATATCAAGGGCCATAACTTTACTGTCACCAGTTCAATCTGGCTGATTTTCAAACTTGTCTGAGTTTTCATTAATACTAACAATCTGGTGAAATTTGGTAAAGATCAGATGGAAAATGAAGGCCCTATCTTCTTAACGAGACAAAAGTTCACGACGGACGACAGACTGACAACTCGCCATCCCATAAGCTTTGCTGGCCAGTAGAGCTAATAAAATAATGAAATCTTAATTGTAACAGGTGCTTGAAATCCTATCTTACCGATGGATTTGATAATCTCAGCTTTCATACAGAGTGGATAAAAGTCACATGCCTCAGTGGCATCAAAAATGTCACCAGTTGCATTATGGTAACAAACATTGGCAGTGTAAATGCAAACAATTTTATTAATGTTATTATAATCCCCTAAAATCTTACTCATTTTGTTTCATATCTCCAGAAATTTCACTCTTAGGACAAGCCATTGCAGACAGGCCAGTTATGCCTTGCATTATGGCAAGCTACATAAGATATTGTCTCACCTATCACACAGGTGGGTGCTGCCTGACTCCATGATCCTGTGGTCGAACAAGTCCTGAACGATACACCCGACATTGCGTAACCCACATCACACGTGTACGTGGCCATCTGTCCTGCTACTGTCTGGGAGGGCAAAATTACGTTTCCATTTGTTGGTGAGGTTAGACCTCCACAATCTGTAATATAAATACATATCTTACCAAAGAATGAGTTATTAATAACTGACTTTGCCGAAACAAGTTTGGCGGCCATCTTGAATTTCCGGCGAGCCTCAAATTTTTCTGGGATCAACTAGACATCAAGAGCAACATTCCTGTGAAGTTTCATGAACATCTGTCAAATAGTTTCAGAAGAGTAGTTGCTACAAGTCTTTACTATATAACTCTATGTAATCAAAGATGGCCACTGGCAGCCATGTTTAAAGTCGAATCAAAAAGATGTTCGACTCAGATTAACTTCATGTCATCGAGATCGTTTTAGAAAAAGTCCCATATTAATATCACTTATAGTTTTCAAGAAGTAGTCGCTACAAACTCATTTTTTGAAAATCTATTTTTAGCTGTGAGACGGCCATCATATTTCTGGCAGATCTGAAATTTTGCTAGGATCAATTAGACATCAAGAGCAACATTCCTGTGAAGTTTCATGAAAATCGGCCAAGTACTTTCAGAGGAGTAGTCGCTACAAGTTTATACTATATAACTCTATGTAAACAAAGATGGCCGCTGGCAGCCATGTTTAACGTTGAATCAAAACGATTTTTGACAAGGATCAACATCATGTCATGCTGATCATTTTAGAAAAAGTCCCATATTAATATCACTTATAGTTTTCAAGAAGTAGTGGCTACAAACTTGTATTTTAAAACTCTATTTTTAGCTTTGGCGGCCATCTTGGATTTCACATCAACATGAATTTTTGCTAGGATCAACTAGACTTTATGGGCAACATTTCTGTAAAGTTTCATGAATATCCATCCATTTGTTTAAGAGGAGTTGTCGCTACAAATAAAAGTTTACGGACAGACAGACAGACGAACAGACGGACGATGCACCACGGCATAAGCTCCGCTGATCTCTGATCAGTTAAATAATCCCATACAATACTGTATACCAGGGCTTCTAAAATTTTAAAATGCAAATCGGTCCAGGTTTTTAACTGCCGTAAGAATCGCACTTATTATGAAAAAATCACTAAAATCGCCGTACCCCACCCACCATGCATTTTTTCCGTTCAGTCATTGATATAGAGAACTATTTAAAATGTATGTTTGTATTATATTTGTATTATTTATAACTTACTTTATCACAATTTGTACATTTTAATGACTGACATCATGTCTTCGCTTTACTGAATGAATAATTTACACTCAATATTAAAATTGTTGATCATTTGAGGAATTGAACCAGAATTGTCTAATAAACCTGGTAGGTATAAAACGCGGACTAACACGCGCGGACTAGCGGATTTTACATAAATTTGAGTAATATCGTTTTTCATCAATTAGCTTAATTAATACCAAATGTTACGACTAACGCAAACAATTTCGGTCCGACTTAAAAAAACAAGAGGCCCAAGAGGGCCTGTGGACGCTCTATTGGCTAATATGGCTCTTATGACATCAATGAAGCGAGTGACTATCGTCTTAAAGAGGTAAACTATAGCATTTTTAACTATATCAAGAGCAGTAACTCTGTGATTACTGGTCCGATCTGGCTGGTTTTCCAAGTTGGCCAGTAGAGATAATAAAAATATAAAAAAAATAAAAAATAAAAAAATAAAAAAATAAAAAAAAAATTAAAAAAATAAAAATAAAAAAAATTAAAAAATTAAAAAAAAATAAAAAAATATATATATATATAAAATAAAAAATTTAAAAAAACATTTAAAAAAAAAAATATGAAAAAAAAAAGAAAATAAAAAAATAAAAAATAAAGAAATTAAAAAATTTAAAACGAGCATTGATGTAAAACTGTGACCCCCGGGGCGGGGCCGGATGTGACCCCAGGGTCAGCATTTGAACAAAATTGGTAAAGGACCATAAGCTTATAGCAACAGCAAAATATTAAACCTCTGGCTCTTGCAGTTTCAGAGAAGAAGGTCACCATTTGAACAAACTTGGTAAAGGACCATAAGCTTATAATAATTGTAAAATATCAAACCTCTGGCTCTTGTAGTTTCCGAGAAGAAGATTTAAAAAAAAAAAATCCTATATAAGTCTATGTAAAACTGTGACCCTCGGGGCGGGGAAAAAATTAACCCCAGGGTCACCATTTGAACAAACTTAGTAGAGGACCATAAGCTGATGCTACATGTAATACATGAGAGCTCTGTGCCTTGTGGTTTCAGAGAAGAAGATTTTTTAAACTTTTTTCCTATATGTCTATATGAAAAACATGCAAAACCTCAATATACAAACTTTGGACCCCCGAGGCACAGCCATTTTTGACCCCGGGGACTTTATTTGAACGAACTTGATAGTCTAGGCGTTGACGATCATTTTAAAAGAAAAACTGTTGAAATCTGTCAAGCGGTTCTGGAGAAGAAGATTTTTTAAGGTTTCGACCATATATGGTAATGGCAGCCATCTTGGATGTAGCGCTGACCTAATTTTAACAAATCTAAAAAGCATTCATCTAAGGATCATCCATTTGAAGTTTGGTCAATATTAGCCAAGCGGTTTCTGACGAGAAGTCGTTTGAAGAATTCCCTATACATGTCTATGTAAAACATGTGACCCTTGGGGCGGGGCCAAATGTGACCCTAAGGTCACCATTTGAACAAACTTGGTAAAGGACCATAAGCTTATAGTAAATGCAAAATATCAAACCTCTGGCTCTTGTAGTTTCCGAGAAGAAGATTTAAAAAAAAAAAATCCTATATAAGTCTATATAAAACTGTGACCCCCGGGGCGGGGACAAATTTGACCCCAGGGTCACCATTTGAACAAACTAAGTAGAGGACCATAAGCTGATGCTACATGTAATACATGAGTGCTCTGTGCCTTGTGGTTTCAGAGAAGAAGATTTTTTAAAGTTTTTTCCTGTATGTCTGTATGAAAAACATGCAAAACCTCAATATACAAACTTTGGACCCCCGGGGCACGGCCATTTTTGACCCCGGGGACTTTATTTGAACAATCTTGATAGTCTAGCCGTTGGCGATCATTTTAAAAGAAAAACTGTTGAAATCTGTCCAGCGGTTCTGGAGAAGAAGATTTTTTAAGGTTTCGACCATATATGGTAATGGCAGCCATCTTGGATGTAGCGCTGACCTAATTTTAACAAATCTAAAAAGCATTCATCTAAGGATCATCCATTTGAATTTTGGTCAAAATTAGCCAAGCGGTTTCTGACGAGAAGTCGTTTGAAGAATTCCCTATACATGTCTATGTAAAACATGTGACCCTTGGGGCGGGGCCAAATGTGACCCTAAGGTCACCATTTGAACAAACTTGGTAAAGGACCATAAGCTTATAGTAAATGCAAAATATCAAACCTCTGGCTCTTGTAGTTTCCGAGAAGAAGATTTAAAAAAACAAAACCTATATAAGTCTATTTAAAACTGTGACCCCCGGGGTGGGGACAAATTTGACCCCAGGATCACCATTTGAACAAACTAAGTAGAGGACCATAAGCTGATGCTACATGTAATACATGAGCGCTCTGTGCCTTGTGGTTTCAGAGAAGAAGATTTTTTAAAGTTTTTTCCTGTATGTCTGTATGAAAAACATGCAAAACCTCAATATACCAAATTTGGACCCCCGGGGCACGGCCATTTTTGACCCCGGGGACTTTAGTTGAACAATCTTGATAGTCTAGCCGTTGGCGATCATTTTAAAAGAAAAACTGTTGAAATCTGTCAAGCGGTTCTGGAGAAGAAGATTTTTTAAGGTTTCGACCATATATGGTAATGGCAGCCATCTTGGATGTAGCGTTGACCTAATTTCAACAAATCTAAAAAGCATTCATCTAAGGATCATCTATGTGAAGTTTGGTCAAAATTAGCCAAGCGGTTTCTGAGGAGAAGTCGTTTGAAGAAAAGTTAACGGACGGACGGACGGACGGACGACGGACAACACACCATCCCATAAGCTCTGCTGGCCCTTGGCCAGTAGAGCTAAAAATGTTGAAATCTGTCCAGCGGTTCTGGAGAAGAAGATTTTTTAAGGTTTCGACCATATATGGTAATGGCAGCCATCTTGGATGTAGCCCTGACCTAATTTTAACAAATCTAAAAAGCATTCATCTAAGGATCATCCATGTGAAAATTTGTCAAAATTAGCGTAGCGGTTTCTGAGGAGAAGTCGTTTAAAGAAAAGTTAACGGACGACAGACGACAGACGACAGACAGACGGACGACGGACGACAGACAACACACCATCCCATAAGCTCTGCTGGCCGTTGGCCAGTAGAGCTAAAAATAAAGAAAATAAAAAAATTAAAAAATTAAAAAATTTAAAACAAGCACTGATGTAAAACTGTGACCCCCGGGGCGGGGCCAGATGTGACCCCAGGGTCAGCATTTGAACAAAATTGGTAAAGGACCATAAGCTTATAGCAACAGCAAAATATTAAACCTCTGGCTCTTGCAGTTTCAGAGAAGAAGATTTTTTAAGTTTTTCCCTATACATGTCTATGTAAAACATGTGACCCTTGGGGCGTGACCAAATGTGACCCTTGGGGCGTGACCAAATGTTACCCAAGGGTCACCATTTGAACAAACTTGGTAAAGGACCATAAGCTTATAATAATTGTAAAATATCAAACCTCTGGCTCTTGTAGTTTCCGAGAAGATTTTTAAAAAAAAAATCCTATATAAGTCTATGTAAAACTGTGACCCTCGGGGCGGGGACAAATTTGACCCCAGGGTCACCATTTGAACAAACTTAGTAGAGGACCATAAGCTGATGCTACATGTAATACATGAGAGCTCTGTGCCTTGTGGTTTCAGAGAAGAAGATTTTTTAAACTTTTTTCCTATATGTCTGTATGAAAAACATGCAAAACCTCAATATACAAACTTTGGACCCCCGAGGCACGGCCATTTTTGACCCCGGGAACTTTAGTTGAATAAACTTGATAGTCTAGGCGTTGGCGATCATTTTAAAAGAAAAACTGTTGAAATCTGTCAAGCGGTTCTGGAGAAGAAGATTTTTTAAGGTTTCGACCATATATGGTAATGGCAGCCATCTTGGATGTAGCGCTGACCTAATTTTAACAAATCTAAAAAGCATTCATCTGAGGATCATCCATTTGAAGTTTGGTCAAAATTAGCCATGCGGTTTCTGACGAGAAGTCGTTTGAAGAATTCCCTATACATGTCTATGTAAAACATGTGACCCTTGGGGCGGGGCCAAATTTGACCCTAAGGTCACCATTTGAACAAACTTGGTAAAGGACCATAAGCTTATAGTAAATGCAAAATATCAAACCTCTGGCTGTTGTAGTTTCTGAGAAGAAGATTTTTTAAAAAAAAATCCTATATAAGTCTATGTTATACTGTGATCCCCGGGGCGGGGACAAATTTGACCCCAGGGTCACCATTTGAATAAACTTAGTAGAGGACCATAAGCTGATGCTACATGTAATACATGAGAGCTCTGTGCCTTGTGGTTTCAGAGAAGAAGATTTTTTAAAGTTGTTTCCTACATGTCTATATGAAAAACATGCAAAACCTCAAAATACAAATTTTGGACCCCCGGGGCACGGCCATTTTTGACCCCGGGGACTTTATTTGAACAAACTTGATAGTCTAGGCGTTGGCGATCATTTTAAAAGAAAAACTGTTGAAATCTGTCCAGCGGTTCTGGAGAAGAAGATTTTTTAAGGTTTCGACCATATATGGTAATGGCAGCCATCTTGGATGTAGCGCTGACCTAATTTTAACAAATCTAAAAAGCATTCATCTAAGGATCATCCATGTGAAGTTTGGTCAAAATTAGCCAAGCGGTTTCTGAGGAGAAGTCGTTTGAAAAAAAGTTAACGGACGACGGACGGACGACGGACGACGGAAGACGGACAACACACCATCCCATAAGCTCTGCTGGCCCTTGGCCAGTAGAACTAAAAACGGTGTCAGGTTTGATCACTTTCCTTAATTAATGTCATTAATATTATACTTAAAGTTATTGTAAAAAAAAAAATTAAAAACAATTAACACATCTCGGTATTTTAATGACGCAAACAAATTTCAGTCCCAGCTTTGGCCACTTAAAAAAACAAACCGACACAAGCAAACAGGCTAACACCTTACGACTAACGGTATATCAAAGAAATTACAGACGGTATCACTCGCTTCAGTGAACCGATAGAACGCGTGATATACATTCACTGATCACACATCAAAGGCGTGCTACATGGCTATAGACTCTTCTGGAAAACTCCCTACTATCGGTAATGGTTTAGTCCAAATTGACCAAATTGACCTACTTTCGCACAGCGAGTGACAATCGTGTTATGGATCATAGGTGTTATGGATTTTAGGTGTGAAGGGCAATTGTAGATTTTTTAACGACCGATAGATACAATATCTGGGACCGATTTAAACAGAGATTTTGAAAAGAAAAACGGTCTAGAGACACAGATTTCGGTCTGGGAACCGATAAACCGGCGATTTTAGAAGCCCTGCTGTATACTTGAAAAGACATTTTATACAACATACATGAGACACATTTATAATCATATGTATTGCCAAAAGTTAACTGTTTCCATAGCTAATGCTCACCAGTGTTAGGCATGAAAACAAATCATTATTGTCGTTAAAAATTAATACAACTGTACAATTCATGTGCCATTATATCTTAATTATACCCAAATACAACACTATATATCAACACCATACACAGCCTCTAGTCCACAGCGTGCCACATTTCTGCCACATAAAACATATTTAAAGGAATTTTCTGCCAATTATAACATTTTTAAATGAATTTTCTGCAACATATAACATATTGTGATTTTCTGTCACACAATTCATAATAACAATCGAGGCGATTTTCAGAATAAAAGAGATTTTCTGCTGCATATAATAATTAAAATGTTTTCTACCACATATAAAAAAGGGATTTTCTGGCCTATATCACAATTAATTTTCTACCACAAATAACATTTAAAGGTATTTTCTGCCGCATATAACAATTAACGAGCTTTTTCTGAAACATTTAACTAATATCTCTGGCGGATTTGTAACCGGAGGCCCCGGGTTCAATCCTCCGTGGTGCCACCGAGTTCCGTCGGTGTGTTCTTGGGCAAGACACTTTCCCTTAGCCTCTTCCGTCGGATGAGGACGTAAACGGGGCGGTCCCGTGTATCGGTCTATCCTCCGAGCACGTTAATGAATGAATGAATGGTGTTTTACGGCACGTCGACACATAAATAGGTCATATTGTGCGCAAAAATTTATGAAAAATGAAGTATTAATTAAAATTAATGTAAATATATAAAGATAAAACTATTGAAAAATAAGGGATGATAACGTGTAATATAAACTATGTATGTAAATCAACAAATGCCCGTCAACGGGTATATAAACAAGTAAATATATATAACTGAATTGGGGTTTTAAGGCGCACCAACACATGAAAAGGTTATATGGCGCCTAAAAGGCATGAGCATGCCAGGCTCATCTTCCATGTACATCGAGATAAAATATGGAAAATGGGCCTAGAACCTTCTCACCCTGAACTGCAGAGTTGCTGCAAATTCTATCGTAGAAACTCCATTTACACTGGAGCCACGTTATTGTTTTTCTGCCACTGCTCTTTTGATGCGAGCGAGATAGCAACTGAAACAATGCAGGGATCATGATGAAGACCTTTAATGAACATGAACAAAAAATGATAAAATGAACATGAATTTGGCGGGATTCTACCCCTCTGCCTACCCCTCCAAAGGGATCTGCAGTGGCCGTATTCTTTGCCCCGTGACCAAACGGGGCAAATATATATAAGAACACATTACAATGATTTATATAGTCTGATCTCTTTCAGGAAATCTACAACAAGACTAAATTCTACAGTATCAAATAACTCTTTCATAGTATTAACATTGTAGTACCTTTGACGCATAGGATCAAAGTCTACACATTCCAATAAGATGTGTTTGACCGTAACGGTGCAAAGCAGGGTATACATTCTGGTAATTGCTCACCTTGTAATAAATATGAATGAGTATAACGTGTATACCCTATCCTGCACCGGGCTATGACAACTTCCTCTCGACGAATGGGTCTACTAGAAGAACGCCATTCTCCGAGTAACGGTTTAATTGGATGGAGTTTATTGTTAACTGACAAATCCCAAGCGGCTTGCCAAGAGTTACGAATATATGTGTTAATACAAATTTTAAAATCAGTATAAGGTAATTTGGTATTAGTTATATGTAAATCTAATGCTGCCTAAGCAGCACTATCAGCTCTATCATTACCACGTATTCCTACATGGTTTGGAAGCCAGCAGAAAATAATAACATTATCAATTATAAGAGAATTGTACTTTTCTAACAGTTGAAGCACAACTGGGTTATCATGTTTCATATTACCCAGTGCTTGAAGAGATGAAAGGGAATCAGAAAATATTACAAAATGGTCATCATCAGATTCCTGAATATAATTTAAGGCAAGTTCAATTAAAAATAAGTATAAAGTCGAACAGGAAATGCAGCTTTCACAGAACACAGTAAGGCCAAAAAAAAAAATAGGTGTGTTTCCTATTGCATGCTCTAAAAAAATAAAGTCGGTAGGTAGGCATTTTCTTTTTTTTTTTTGGAGCAAGATATTGTGAGATTCTACATGTATTTATCTCATAAACCCATAAAAGTTGATGATACAGCTGGAAGTTTCTCTGTGATGTCAGTTTACCTCGATATATTGTGATAAATCATTGTTCAGAACCAAAAAAAAAAAAAAGTTTTAGGGTCGGCCCCTTAAAAATAGGGTCGGTCGGGCCACAGGAAACACAGGTTTGTTTTATTTGGCCTAAACACAAAAACACGCAAAAGGACAAACATGAATGGCAACGTTAATAAGGATTAAAGGCATATGACGTCACAAACACAATAAAGGCTGACAATAGGGCTACCACCTTGGAATGATCGGAGGCAAAAAAGGCCACTGGGGGGGTTTAAAGCAGGTTCTAGGGTGCACCAAACCTCATACTTACCCTACTGTCATCCCACTAAAATGGGACAGTGTAAATAAAGAAATACCCATCATGAACTATTCTCTAACCAACAAGGCAGCATTAATAGGCAATATAAGTAAAACAAAAAGATGCTTATGTATATATAAATACAAATAAGAGGCCCAATAAAACCTGTGGATGCTCTACTGGCTAAAGATAAAGTTCATGTATAAGGGACCATAACTCTTTCAACAAGAGGTCAATGACCTTGAAGCTCTACTGATTGATTTTGATTTCAGGAAGTAGTCGCTACAAACTTGTTTTTTGAAAATCTATTTTTAGCCGTGGCGGCCATCTTGTATTTCCGACCAACCTGAAATTTCGCTAGGATCAATGAGACATCAAGAGCAACATTCCTGTGAAGTTTCATGAAAATCCGTCCAGTAGTTTCAGAGGAGTAGACGCTACAAGTTTTCATTATATAACTCTATGTAAACAAAGATGGCCGCTGACAGCCACGTTTAACATTGAATCAAAATAATGTTCGACTCGGATAACCATCATGTCATGCTGAGATCGTTTTAGAAAAAGTCCCATATTAATATCACTTATAGTTTTCAAGAAGTAGTCGCTACAAACTCATTTTTTGAAAATCTATTTTTAGCTGTGAGACGGCCATCATATTTCTGGCAGATCTGAAATTTTGCTAGGATCAATAAGACATGAATAGCAACATTCCTGTGAAGTTTCATGAAAATCCGTCCAGTAGTTTCAGAGGAGTAGTCGCTACAAGTTTTCATTATATAACTATATGTAAACAAAGATGGCCACTGAAAGCCACGTTTAACATTGAATCAAAATAATGTTCGACTCGGATAACCAGCATGTCATGCTGATCATTTTACAAAAAGTCCCAAATGAATATCTCTTATAGTTTTCAGGAAGGATGATATGCAAAACTAGACTTGGAACTGATCATCTCTAAATATTTTCGTTTAAATCCGGCCAGGGGTTCAGGAGAACTAGTCAAGAGAAAGTTTGTGTATTAAAACCATTAACGGCCCATAACTTCACCAAAACCAATCAACCGGAACACCATACCATGACTATATGTACAACTACGTTTAGTACTGATCATCCCTGCAGTTTCACTGCAATCCGGCAAAACGAAGGCCCTTTCGTCTTAATGAGGCCAAAATATATCATATTAAGAAAATAAAGGGCTATAACTCTGGTATAAATGATGCAATCTGGATGGTTTTCGAACTTGTCCGAGCTTTGATTAATATTAATAATCTGGTAAAGTTTGATAAAGATCTGAAGATAAATGAAGGCCCTTACATGTTAACGAGGCAAACTATAGCATTTTTTCAAAATCAAGGGCCATAACTCCATTACTACTGCTCCGATCTGGCTGGTTTACAAACGTGTCTGAGATTTCATTGATAGTACCAATCTGGTAAAATTTCTTAAAGATGGGATGAAAAATGAAGGCGCAAAATATAGCATTTTTAACTATATCAAGGGCCATAACTTCACTGTCACCAGTTCAATCTGGCTGATTTTCAAACTTGTCCGAGTTTTCATTGATATACTAACAATCTGGTGAAGTTTGGTAAAGATCAGATGGAAAATGAAGGCCCTATCTTCTTAACGAGACAAAAGTTAACAATGGACGACAGACTGACAACTCGCCATCCCATAAGCTTTACTGGCCAGTAGAGCTAATAAAATAATGAAATCTTAATTGTAACAGGTGCTTGAAATCCTATCTTACCGATGGATTTGATAATCTCAGCTTTCATACAGAGTGGATAAAAGTCACATACCTCAGTGGCATCAAAAATGTCACCAGTTGCATTATGGTAACAAACATTGGCAGTGTCAATGCAAACAATTTTATTAATGTTATTATAATCCCCTAAAATCTTACTCATTTTGTTTCATATCTCCAGAAATTTCACTCTTAGGACAAGCCATTGCAGACAGGCCAGTTATGCCTTGCATTATGGCAAGCTACATAAGATATTGTCTCACCTATCACACAGGTGGGTGCTGCCTGACTCCATGATCCTGTGGTCGAACAAGTCCTGAACGATACACCCGACATTGCGTAACCCACATCACACGTGTACGTGGCCATCTGTCCTGCTACTGTCTGGGTGGGCAGAATTACGTTTCCATTTGTTGGTGAGGTTAGACCTCCACAATCTGTAATATAAATACATATCTTACCAAGGAATGAGTTATTAATAACTGACTTTGCCAAAACAAGTTTGGCGGCCATCTTGAATTTCCGGCGAGCCTGAAATTTTTCTGGGATCAACTAGACATCAAGAGCAACATTCCTGTGAAGTTTCATGAACATCCGTCAAGTAGTTTCAGAAGAGTAGTTGCTACAAGTTTTTACTATATAACTCTATGCAATCAAAGATGGCCACTGGCAGCCATGTTTAAAGTCGAATAAAAAAGATGTTCGACTCGGATCAACATCGTGTCATGCTGATCATTTTAGAAAAAGTTCCATATTAATATCACTTATAGTTTTCAAGAAGTAGTCGCTACAAACTCTTTTTTTGAAAATCTATTTTTAGCTGTGAGACGGCCATCATATTTCTGGCATTTCTGAAATTTTGCTAGGATCAATTAGACATCAAGAGCAACATTCCTGTAAACTTTCATGAAAATCGGCCAAGTACTTTCAGAGGAGTAGTCGCTACAATTTTATACTATATAACTCTATGTAAACAAAGATGGCAGCTGGCAGCCATGTTTAACGTTGAATCAAAACGATTTTTGACAAGGATCAACATCATGTCATGCTGATCATTTTAGAACAAGAGGTCAATGACCTTGAAGCTCTACTGATTGATTTTGATTTCAGGAAGTAGTCGCTACAGATTTGTTTTTTGAAAATCTATTTTTAACCGTGGCAGCCATCTTGAATTTCCGGCCGACCTGAAATTTTGCTAGGATCAATAAGCCATTATGAGCAACATTCCTGTGAAGTTTCATGAATATCCATCCAGTAGTTTCAGAGGAGTTGTCGCTACAAATAAAAGTTTACGGACAGACAGACGGACGACGGACGCCGCACCACGGCATAAGCTCTGCTGATCTCTGATCAGTAGAGCTAAAAAGTCCCATATCAATATCACTTGTAGTTTTCAAGAAGTAGTCGCTACAAACTTGTATTTTAAAACTCTATTTTTAGCTTTGGCGGCCATCTTGGATTTCACATCAACATGAATTTTTGCTAGGATCAACTAGACTTTATGGGCAACAATTCTGTAAAGTTTCATGAATATCCATCCATTAGTTTAAGAGGAGTTGTCGCTACAAATAAAAGTTTACGGACAGACAGACGGACGAACAGAAGGACGACGCACCGCGGCATAAGCTCCGCTGATCTCTGATCAGTCGAGCTAAAAAGAGGATATTTTTTAAATAATCCCATACAATACTGTATACTTGAAAAGACATTTTATAACATATTGTGATATTCTGTCACACAATTCATAATAACAATAGAGGCGAATTTCAGAATTAAAGAGATTTTCTGCCGCATATAATAATTAAAATGTTTTCTACCACATATAAAAAAGGGATTTTCTGGCCTATATCACAATTAATTTTCTACCACAAATAACATTTAAAGGTATTTTCTGCAGCATATAACACTTAACGAGCTTCTTCTGAAACATTTAACTAATATCTCTGGCAGATTTGTAACCGGAGGCCCCGGGTTCAATCCTCCGTTGTGCCACTGAGTTCCGTCAGTGTGTTCTTGGGCAAGACACTTTCCATTAGCCTCGTCCGTCGGATGGGGACGTAAACCGGGCGGTCCTGTGTATCGGTCTATCCTCCGAGCACGTTAATGAATGAATGAATGGTGTTTTACGGCACGTCGACACATAAATAGGTCATATTGTGCGCAAAAATTTATGAAAAATGAAGTATTAATTAAAAATTAATGTAAATATATAAAGATAAAACTATTGAAAAATAAGGGATGATAACGTTTAATATAAACTATGTATGTAAATCAACAAATGCCCGTAAACGGGTATATAAACAAGTAAATATATATAATTGAATTGGGGTTTTAAGGCGCACCAACACACGAAAAGGTTATATGGCGCCTAAAAGACATGAACATGCCAGGCTCATCTTCCATGTACATCGAGATAAAATATGGAAAATGGGCCACGAACCTTCTCACCCTGAACTGCAGAGTTGCTGCAAATTCTATCGTAGAAACTCCATTTACGCTGGAGCCACGTTTTTGTTTTTCTGCCACTGCTCTTTTGATGCGAGCGAGATAGCACCTGAAACAATGCAGGGATCATGATGAAGACCTTTAGTGAACATGAACAATAATGATAAAATGATAAAATGAATTTGGGGGGATTCTACCCATAGACTTGGAAGTAGTCGCTACAAACTTGTTTTTTGAAAATCTGTTTTTAGCCGTGGCGGCCATCTTGAATTTCCGGCCAAACTGAAATTTTGCTAGGATCAATAAGACATCAATAGCAACATTCCTGTGAAGTTTCATGAAAATCCGTCCAGTAGTTTCAGAGAAGTAGTCGCTACAAGTTTTCATTATATAACTCTATGTAAACAAAGATGGCCACTGAAAGCCACGTTTAACATTGAATCAAAATAATGTTCGACTCGGATAACCATCATGTCATGCTGATCATTTTACAAAAAGTCCCATATAAATATCTCTTATAGTTTTCAGGAAGGATGATATGCAAAACTAGACTTGGAACTGATCATCTCTAAATATTTTCGTTTAAATCCGGCCAGGGGTTCAGGAGAACTAGTCAAGAGAAAGTTTGTGTATTAAAACCATTAACGGGCCATAACTTCACCAAAACCAATCAACCGGAACACCATCACTATATGTACAACTACGTTTAGTACTGATCATCCCTGCAAAGTTTCACTGCAATCCGGCAAAACGAAGGCCCTTTCGTCTTAATGAGGCCAAAATATAGCATATTCAGAAAATAAAGGGCTATAACTCTGGTATAAATGATGCAATCTGGATGGTTTTCGAACTTGTCAGAGCTTTGATTAATATTAATAATCTGGTAAAGTTTGATAAAGATCTGAAGATAAATGAAGGCCCTTACATGTTAACGAGGCAATTCACTGATAGTACCAATCTGGTAAAATTTCTTAAAGATGGGATGAAAAATGAAGGCGCAAAATATAGCATTTTTAACTATATCAAGGGCCATAACTTCACTGTCACCAGTTCAATCTGGCTGATTTTCAAACTTGTCTGAGTTTTCATTGATATACTAACAATCTGGTGGTTTGGTCAAGATCAGATGGAAAATGAAGGCCCTATCTTCTTAACGAGACAAAAGTTAACAATGGACGACAGACTGACAACTCGCCATCCCATAAGCTTTGCTGGCCAGTAGAGCTAATAAAATAATGAAATCTTAATTGTAACAGGTGCTTGAAATCCTATCTTACCGATGGATTTGATAATCTCAGCTTTCATACAGAGTGGATAAAAGTCACATACCTCAGTGGCATCAAAAATGTCACCAGTTGCATTATGGTAACAAACATTGGCAGTGTCAATGCAAACAATTTTATTAATGTTATTATAATCCCCTAAAATCTTACTCATTTTGTTTCATATCTCCAGAAATTTCACTCTTAGGACAAGCCATTGCAGACAGGCCAGTTATGCCTTGCATTTTGGCAAGCTACATAAGATATTGTCTCACCTCTCACACAGACGGGTGCAATCTGACTCCATGATCCTGTGGTCAAACAAGTCCTGAACGATACACCCACCACTGTGTAACCCTGATCACACGTGTACGTGGCCATCTGTCCTGCTACTGTCTGGGTGGGCAGAATTACGTTTCCATTTGTTGGTGAGGTTAGACCTCCACAACCTGTAATATAAATACATATCTTACCAAGGAATGAGTTATTAATAACTGACTTTGCCAAAACAAGTTTGGCGGCCATCTTGAATTTCCGGCGAGCCTGAAATTTTTCTGGGATCAACTAGACATCAAGAGCAACATTCCTGTGAAGTTTCATGAACATCCGTCAAGTAGTTTCAGAAGAGTAGTTGCTACAAGTTTTTACTATATAACTCTATGCAATCAAAGATGGCCACTGGCAGCCATGTTTAAAGTCGAATCAAAAAGATGTTCGACTCGGATCAACATCATGTCATGCTGATCATTTTAGAAAAAGTCCCATATTAATATCACTTATAGTTTTCAAGAAGTAGTCGCTACAAACTTATTTTTTAAAAATCTCTTTTTAGCTGTGATGGCCATCATATTTCTGGCAGATCTGAAATTTTGCTGGGATCAATTAGACATCAAAAGCAACATTCCTGTAAAGTTTCATGAACATCGGCCAAGTACTTTCAGAGGAGTAGTCGCTACAAGTTTATACTATATAACTATATGTAAACAAAGATGGCCGCTGGCAGCCATGTTTAACGTTGAATCAAAACGATTTTTGACAAGGATCAACATCATGTCATGCTGATCATTTTAGAAAAAGTTCCATATCAATATCACTTGTAGTTTTCAAGAAGTAGTCGCTACAAACTTGTATTTTAAAACTCTATTTTTAGCTTTGGCGACCATCTTGGATTTCACATCAACATGAATTTTTGCTAGGATCAACTAGACTTTATGGGCAACATTTCTGTAAAGTTTCATGAATATCCATCCATTAGTTTAAGAGGAGTTGTCGCTACAAATAAAAGTTTACAGACAGACAGACGGACGGACAGACGGACGACGCACCAAGGCATAAGCTCCGCTGATCTCTGATCAGTCGAGCTAAAAAGAGGATATTTTTTAAATAATCCCATACAATACTGTATACTTGAAAAGACATTTTATACAACATACATGAGACACATTTATAACCATATGTATTGCCAAAAGTTAACTGTTTCCATAACTAATGCTCACCAGTGTTAGGCATGAAAACAAATCATTATTGTTGTTAAAAATTAATACAACTGTACAATTCATGTGCCATTATATCTTAATTATACCCAAATACAACACTATATATCAACACCATACACAGCCTCTAGTCCACAGCGTGCCACATTTCTGCCACATAAAACATATTTAAAGGAATTTTCTGCCAATTATAACATTTCTAAATGAATTTTCTGCAACATATAACATATTGTGATTTTCTGTCACACAATTCATAATAACAATCGAGGCGATTTTCAGAATTAAAGAGATTTTCTGCCGCATATAATAATTAAAATGTTTTTTACCACATATAAAAAAGGGATTTTCTGGCCTATATCACAATTAATTTTCTACCACAAATAACATTTAAAGGTATTTTCTGCCGCATATAACAATTAACGAGCTTTTTCTGAAACATTTAACTAATATCTCTGGCGGATTTGTAACCGGAGGCCCCGGGTTCAATCCTCCGTGGTGCCACCGAGTTCCGTCAGTGTGTTCTTGGGCAAGACACTTTCCCTTAGCCTCGTCCGTCGGATGAGGACGTAAACCGGGCGGTCCCGTGTATCGGTCTATCCTCCGAGCACGTTAATGAATGAATGAATGGTGTTCTACGGCACGTCGACACATAAATATGTCATATTGTGCGCAAAAATTTATGAAAAATGAAGTATTAGTTAAAAATTAATGTAAATATATAAAGATAAAACTATTGAAAAATAAGGGATGATAACGTGTAATATAAACTATGTATGTAAATCAACAAATGCCCGTCAACGGGTATATAAACAAGTAAATATATATAATTGAATTGGGGTTTTAAGGCGCACCAACACATGAAAAGGTTATATGGCGCCTAAAAGGCATGAGCATGCCAGGCTCATCTTCCATGTACATCGAGATAAAATATGGAAAATGGGCCTAGAACCTTCTCACCCTGAACTGCAGAGTTGCTGCAAATTCTATCGTAGAAACTCCATTTACACTTGAGCCACGTTATTGTTTTTCTGCCACTGCTCTTTTGATGCGAGCGAGATAGCAACTGAAACAATGCAGGGATCATGATGAAGACCTTTAATGAACATGAACAAAAAATGATAAAATGAACATGAATTTGGGGGGATTCTACCCCTCTGCCTACCCCTCCAAAGGGATCTGCAGTGGCCGTATTCTTTGCCCCGTGACCAAACGGGGCAAATATATATAAGAACACATTACAATGATTTATATAGTCTGATCTCTTTCAGGAAATCTACAACAAGACTAAATACTACAGTATCAAATAACTCTTTCATAGTATTAACATTGTAGTACCTTTGACGCATAGGATCAAAGTCTACACATTCCAATAAGATGTGTTTGACCGTAACGGTGCAAAGCAGGGTATACATTCTGGTAATTGCTCACCTTGTAATAAATATGAATGAGTATAACGTGTATACCCTATCCTGCACCGGGCTATGACAACTTCCTCTCGACGAATGGGTCTACTAGAAGAACGCCATTCTCCGAGTAACGGTTTAATTGGATGGAGTTTATTGTTAACTGACAAATCCCAAGC
Source organism: Cyrtodaria siliqua (assembly GCA_037043455.1). Taxonomy (NCBI): domain Eukaryota; kingdom Metazoa; phylum Mollusca; class Bivalvia; order Adapedonta; family Hiatellidae; genus Cyrtodaria; species Cyrtodaria siliqua. The sequence continues at coordinate 1,674 of JAWPHD010021588.1, read as the reverse complement.
GGCTTGCCAAGAGTTACGAATATATGTGTTAATACAAATTTTAAAATCAGTATAAGGTAATTTGGTATTAGTTATATGTAAATCTAATGCTGCCTAAGCAGCACTATCAGCTCTATCATTACCACGTATTCCTACATGGTTTGGAAGCCAGCAGAAAATAATAACATTATCAATTATAAGAGAATTGTACTTTTCTAACAGTTGAAGCACAACTGGGTTATCATGTTTCATATTACCCAGTGCTTGAAGAGATGAAAGGGAATCAGAAAATATTACAAAATGGTCATCATCAGATTCCTGAATATAATTTAAGGCAAGTTCAATTAAAAATAAGTATAAAGTCGAACAGGAAATGCAGCTTTCACAGAACACAGTAAGGCCAAAAAAAAAAATAGGTGTGTTTCCTATTGCATGCTCTAAAAAAATAAAGTCGGTAGGTAGGCATTTTCTTTTTTTTTTTTGGAGCAAGATATTGTGAGATTCTACATGTATTTATCTCATAAACCCATAAAAGTTGATGATACAGCTGGAAGTTTCTCTGTGATGTCAGTTTACCTCGATATATTGTGATAAATCATTGTTCAGAACCAAAAAAAAAAAAAAGTTTTAGGGTCGGCCCCTTAAAAATAGGGTCGGTCGGGCCACAGGAAACACAGGTTTGTTTTATTTGGCCTAAACACAAAAACACGCAAAAGGACAAACATGAATGGCAACGTTAATAAGGATTAAAGGCATATGACGTCACAAACACAATAAAGGCTGACAATAGAGCTACCACCTTGGAATGATCGGAGGCAAAAAAGGCCACTGGGGGGGTTTAAAGCAGGTTCTAGGGTGCACCAAACCTCATACTTACCCTACTGTCATCCCACTAAAATGGGACAGTGTAAATAAAGAAATACCCATCATGAACTATTCTCTAACCAACAAGGCAGCATTAATAGGCAATATAAGTAAAACAAAAAGATGCTTATGTATATATAAATACAAATAAGAGGCCCAATAAAACCTGTGGATGCTCTACTGGCTAAAGATAAAGTTCATGTATAAGGGACCATAACTCTTTCAACAAGAGGTCAATGACCTTGAAGCTCTACTGATTGATTTTGATTTCAGGAAGTAGTCGCTACAAACTTGTTTTTTGAAAATCTATTTTTAGCCGTGGCGGCCATCTTGAATTTCCGGCCAAACTGAAATTTTGCTAGGATCAATAAGACATGAATAGCAACATTCCTGTGAAGTTTCATGAAAATCCGTCCAGTAGTTTCAGAGGAGTAGTCGCTACAAGTTTTCATTATATAACTTATGTAAACAAAGATGGCCACTGAAAGCCACGTTTAACATTGAATCAAAATAATGTTCGACTCGGATAACCAGCATGTCATGCTGATCATTTTACAAAAAGTCCCAAATGAATATCTCTTATAGTTTTCAGGAAGGATGATATGCAAAACTAGACTTGGAACTGATCATCTCTAAATATTTTCGTTTAAATCCGGCCAGGGGTTCAGGAGAACTAGTCAAGAGAAAGTTTGTGTATTAAAACCATTAACGGCCCATAACTTCACCAAAACCAATCAACCGGAACACCATACCATGACTATATGTACAACTACGTTTAGTACTGATCATCCCTGCAGTTTCACTGCAATCCGGCAAAACGAAGGCCCTTTC
>JAWPHD010021587.1:0-27812 GCA_037043455.1 Cyrtodaria siliqua | reverse complement strand
CAGGTGTGTAGTGATGGTAGATGGGGGATGAGGTGGTGGTGGTGGTGGTGGTTTGGTGTAAGGGTGTGGGGAGGGGGTGGAGTGGAAGGGGATGTGTGGGGACAGAATGTATTATGGGATGAAGGCAAATAACTCATCAGCATTTTGTTGTAAAGGTCAATAACTCATCATAGCTCTGATGTAAAGGAATATAACTGCTTATTTCATAAGACTAATATTTTCAGGCATTTTATAAATGCACTTTTCTATTAGCTTTATATTGTATACTTTTATATTTTAATAATTTATTGTTTGTGAGTTTCAATATTATAGGGATTTAAATTATTATAAAAGACTGACTTTAAATGCACACACCACAACTTTGTAGAATTTCTAGAACAGTAGTTTTAATCAGTTTGAATATTTTTAAATCATAAATTAAATAATTTCTAAAATAGTTGAATCAATTTTGGTTTATTACAATAGATGGGTATACTGCATCAGTTACCTAGTACAACTTTCGGTAAAAATAATGATCAAATATATAAATAAATGCCTGATTATCACCAGAGACGTAATACACCACTTCTTAGATTTCTGGTCGAACACAGCGCTTAAATAATTATTTACTTAACCCCCTACATATATATATATATATAATGGACTTTTCTTTCTTTGAATTAAGACCATTCCATTTATGTGACAAAGGGTTGTTTGAGGCAAATGACTGGTCAGCAGCCAGACATTGTAAACCCAGATCAGCCTGCGAGTAAACATTGTAAACCCAGGCTCGCAGGCTGATCTGGGTTTACAATGGACGCAAAAGCTATTATAGTGACTGCAGTGCTCACGCTACCATACGCCATGGTCGCCATTTGCGATTATTTTATAATACTGTCGATTATTTTAAAGAAATGTCGACAAGAAATGGCGATTATTTTATTTTAATATTTTTTTAATTTTTTTTGTTCATTTTTCGTATAATGGTCTGTAACCCAAGTAATAAATGACTGCAATAAACATTACATAATCCGTTCACACCCCCTGTAATGTCGCCACGCGCTTATCAATTATCGCTTGTAAAAGTTGTTAATTCCCTTAATTGGCACTTCGTTGTCGGATAATCGGCATTGTTGATACACGCAAACATCATGTGATTAATGGACCGAATAGCCAATCAGATATGCCGTTATTTGTTATCTTTCGGGCGATTGACCAATCAGACAATCCGTTACGCATCCAACAGTAGGTACAGTTTCCTGTTTGTTTTTCTGTACACAAACTACGAAGAGATGAAATTAATTAGTGCACGCACTATTATATTATGAACATAGTCGCTACTTTCATCTGCATTAACAGCTATCCCATCATGATCCTGATAGGTAGCAAACTCCCATGTGTATTGTGATCTGTGAAAACACTTGCAATTAAGTAATTCAAACATTGAAACAATAAGAAGTTTGAATATTGTGCCTGGCTTCGTGTCGGCAGTTTCAATTTGTCACAACTTTGAGATCGACAATTAATGACATAAAACTACATTATCCTACTATAAGGGTTGTGTCTTCTTTCCCCATTGATAAGAAAGACCATTTTTGGCATTCAAAACACATTAATGCATGAAAAAAGTTCGTAATTGATGGTATTTCGATTAAATGTTTTGAAATTTCGGGCCGTGAAAGTGCGGTTTCATAGTACTTCGGATGGTACATAATTTCGGATTTTTTTTTTTTTATTTGATTTTTTTTACATAATTTCTCTTCATTATTTAATCCATCATTCTTTGTTTTATCAATGTGTAAGGAGTTCTAGTCTAGGCTCCTACTTCTTTCACTTGGAGAAAGTGGTGACAAAAAGAAAAATATAGCCACAGGAGGCCCTGATAGTCTAATAAAATCTGATTGAAAATTCGGCTCTTACGACTGACCAAATTTTCTTACGCATTAAAGTTGGCTATTATTTTCTTAACTAAAAAATGTGTGGCTATTAATTTAAAATGGCCAGTGTGAGCACTGGGTGTGCGACTCCCGCCCCACTTATGCAATCTGAAAATTTCTATGTATTTTTTGTTTAAAAGATTCGCTCCACAATCTAAACTGAAAAAGTAATGATCATCATGTGAGGCCCATTGTGGGTGGGAGGGGGAGGGGGTCGGGGAAAGGGGTGGGGCATAATTTGCCACCGAAGCGGTCAAATAGGTCTGATTGTTCCCGATAAAGTGTACATAGAGTGATAAGGGCTCATCTGCAGGCAGCTATCAATTTAATGGCCAAAGGATGGGTTATGTGTAGAGAAGATTTATGTGTACACGTACTTTAAAATTAAAAAGTTCTTTTGCATTTGTGTTTATTCTTAGCCGTGATTTTCTTAATTACAGTCCTGTTAATTTAAAAGCAGATTAGTGCAGTCTAATCAGAAATTATAAATATGCAAACAATTTGCTTTTAACTGACGTTAGTCCAACAAATAATAAAAATAAGTATAAAAGTTTAACAGGAAATGCAGCTTTCACAGAACACAGTAAACCCAAAAACACGCAAAAAGACAAACATTAAAACTGATTTGCAAATAGACTATGCAATTTTTGTAGAACATTTAACGAGTTTAAAAAAACCTATACGGTAATATGACAAGTGGTTTCACAACATTGGTTTCACAACAGGAACTCAACTTTTAGTGTATTTACAGCAAAACAAACAAACGCATGCGCACTGTCGCAAAACTGAATCAGCTGGCGCAGAAAGGGGCTCTCGGTGTTGGATATCGTTCATTTAATCTTGTTTCTGGTGGTTTTCTTTTTTATTGTCAAGCGAAAAAGGTTAAACAAGAAGTGCACTTCCAGAAATAGTTAAGTTTTCACAAATATTCATTTAAACAAATTAATATACAGCAATAACTTGTAAGGTGGCGCGGAACCGACACTTCGACCAGGAGTGTAAAATTTTCTACTGAATTTTCGCCAATATTTTACTTCCGGAAAAGTGCGGTGTCATAGTAGTTCGGATAGGTACACAAGTTTGGATGGAGGAAAAACTTTTTTTTATTAAATATTGTTTTTAGCTAATACAAATTGGGAAACAAAACAGATAAATTGGTCTTGGTCTTAATGAGGAATAAGGCTTTTAGAAAGAAGTTTGAGAATCATATTTACACCCTTCATAGAACTCCATACAAATTGATGAAAGATGAATAAAGATACATGCAATATATTTATATTAATTCTTCTCTCAATCCTTTCTTCTATAGTTACAGTATATATAAGTGAAGAGTGCCTGTTAGTGTGAATAAAATTAATAAACACATTTAATTTGAAACAGCTAGCATGCTCTTAAATAATCAAAAGGTTATAACCAATAGGCTGTATACATGTATATCAGTTAATAATTAACAATAACCGATTGCTCGCTTAATTAAAAGACCGTGTCTCCCTCATTTCTCCCTATTTTTAGTCACTTCTCTCTATTTTCTTTGGAGGGAGAAGTCACTTCCTAAAATCCAGGCCTAGGTTGAACCCTGTACAGTACAGCTCACGCGAAACCCACATTTTACTCTTTTACGACAAGTGTGGAATTTACAAATCGCGTAATTACGCGGAGTTTTGATGATAAAACTACTTGGAGTGTTGGAGTGGGAATCAGCTACACGAAAAGCTCTCGTACTTACGCCACAATACTTCGCGTAGACAAACTCGGAGTTCGCCGAGTCAAAAACTGCACAGGTTTCGACTTTTTCTAATTGCAGTCAGAGGAGCAGTCCTATATAATTCTGTGAAACAAAGATTGCCGCTGGCGGCCATGTTTGTCATCCAATCAAAATGAACTTTGGTTAGGACCAACTACATGTTGTGCCAGTTATTTTGGTAAAGGTTTGAAATCAATATCACATATGGTTTTTGAGTAGTTGCCACAAAATCGCATTTTTAGCAGTGGCGACCATCTTGAATTTCCGGCCGACCTGAATTTATGCTAGGATCAACTAGACATCAAGAGCAACATTCTTGTGAAGTTTCATGAAAATCCATCAAGTAGTTTCAGAGGAGTAGTCACCACAAAAAAAAGTTAACGGACAGACGGACGGACGCAGAGAGGCATTTATGTGCCAACTCCTTGTGTGACCAGGGGCCTGGGCGTACGTATTTTTTATACTTGTGCAACTATCAAAAAAGTGTATGGGTTTGTGTGACAATCCCAAAAGAAATGTCCATCCTCTTTTGTAAATTTTGCTAATAAAACAGTTTGCATACCATGATTATACACGAATACTCGGGCAGTTTTTTTCTTTTATTTTCTATAACTGAAATGATGTCAGTTACCAAAGCAGTTGTCAAGAGGAAGCAAAATCCTCTTTTTCATTATAAAGGACAGTCACATAAGTTATTGGATATTTAGTCACACAAGCTGATGGACATGTCGTCACACAAAGCTTTAAATAATACAAATGTGTACATAAAGGGCAGTCACATAAGTAATTGGATATTTAGTCACACAAGCTGATGGACATGTCGTCACACAAAGCTTTAAATAATACAAATTTGTACATAAAGGGCAGTCACACAAGTAATTGAATATTAAGTCACACAAGCTCATGATGGACATGTCACACAAAGCTTAAATAATACAAATTAATGTGTTCATAAAGGACAGTCACATAAGTAATTGGATATTAAGTCACACAAGCTGATGGACATGTCGTCACACAAAGCTTTAAATAATACAAATGTGTACATAAAGGACAGTCACATAAGTAATTGGATATTAAGTTACACAAGCTGATGGACATGTCGTCACACAAAGCTTTAAATAATACAAATGTGTACATAAAGGACAATATGGGGTCCACACTTGAGGTCCTCTGAAGTGTTTACTCCAAGAGTCTATGTTTGATAGGTCTGTACAAAAGGTAATCATCCGCAAATAGTCATACTTGGGAGTGCACAGTCTCAGACAAGTCGTTGATATAACATAAAAATGAGAGCAGTCTCAAAATAGTGGCTTGAGGTACTCCTGATAGTACGGGAGTAGGAGTAGAAAACTCACCCTCACAAACTACTGTTATGTTTCTCTTTGTGATTAAAGCTTTGGGCCATTCATGTATACCACACTGGATGCCAAAACCTGTCTAACTTATGTAGTAGCTCGCTGTGTGCTATGAATTTGGGATTCGAAAGAGCAATGTATCAAATGTTTCTAACACTGGACACTATGTAGCAATGTATCAAATGTTTCTAACACTGGACACTATGTGCTTACCCAGGGATATTGTCTTCATATATTGTTTTGATTTTTTCTTATTTTATTTATAACTCTTGCAGTGATTGTGATCATTGTTTTATTCATATAAGACAATTATTGGAAGTGATCAGATTTGCAAAATTTAAACTAACTAAAGAAACAATTGAATTGAATTGGAGTTTTACGTAGCACCAACACAAGAAAGGTTATATGGTGCCAAACAGGGATGAACATGCCAGGCTCATCCTCAATTTACATCTAGATAAAATATGGAGAATGGGGCTAGAACTTTCTAACCTGCAGAACTGCGGAGTTGCTGCAAATTCTACTGTAGACACTCCATTTACGATGGAGCCATGTTTCCACATTTGCATATGCGGTGTCATGAAGAAAACCTTGAATGAGCATGATAAAAAAATGACAAAATGAACATGAAGTGGGGGTCCTACCCCTCTGCCCCAAGCCGGATTTGCAGTGGTTGTATTCTGCCCCAGCAACCACACGGGGGGGGACTAAGAAACAAATAAAATAAAAACCTAAATTGGGAGATTGTCTTTATTGTTATGTCTGGTACCCATCTGCTTTATTACTGCACAATGTAATGAAAATATGCCAAAGGTTGATAGTTTGCTAGTTAGACTAAGGTATGAAACATCTAGATGGCTTCTTTATTTTCACTTTCTTTATATATTTTAATAAACTCAATCAACAGATCTTCTGTTCAAACATTATGGCAGACCTGTGCTTTTTTGTATCACAGTTTTGTTGTTGCTGCCATTGACGAGTGCTCCCCTTTGTATCGGACACAAATTACTACGCAATAAAATCGCAATGAAAATTGTCTGCCAATACAGCAATGTATGTTGCTACAGCCACTTTTGTTGCAGCTGCTTACATTCTCTTTACCGCCATTAATCTTTTTTGAGCCCTACAGCACACGCCATATATATACCAAATTGCAGGTATACAGTGTTTATTTTTGATAATCATCATGGTAACGACCGGGAAGTAGTTTCTTTATATTCAGGATTAAATGGTGCAAACGCATTACAGTAATGTTTATTTTATTATCAGTGGTCAAAATTAGCACTTAGCCCGAAGAAAAAAAACTAGTAAATTTTAATTTGGGCTAGTAAAAATCTGGAAATCTATATAGTCGAGATTGTGAAAATTGTAGTAGTCTGAATGAATATATAATAATTCCGGCTAGTGAACAAAAATCCTAATTTCTTTGACTGCATTATTGAAATGTATGATGATAATTGGCCAGAAAGACGAGGTTAGCGTGGCTGGAACACGTTTTAACTGTGGTTTCCCTTCAATAACTTTTTTAATACTGCAAATAGCTTAGCTATCAAGAGTAATGATTAACAAGCAAAGTTTGCATCCCATGATGCACACATTGAGTTTCAAAGCAAGGCAGTAAATGGCCAAAATCTGTTTGATGGAAAAAAATAACAAGCATGGGTGTAAACATTTGGAAAAATCCACTCGCCCTGCAGGATTAGTGGAATCCACTCGCCCTGCAGGACTAGTGGAAGCAAAAAGCTACTCGCCCTTACCAATTTACCACTCGCCCTGCAGAATATAACCTGTACATTATTTTTACCACTTACTATAGTAAGCTACAATAAGAACATTTGTGTACTCACAGACACTGTAGTAGCTGACAGGCAGTATGTGGATATTTTATTGTTATGCAAATAAAGAAAGCGCCATATTATCTAAGTTACTAACAACACATTCACTTGAAGTAAACACATTAAGATTTATTCCCTTCCACGCGGAAATTCGTCGGGAAGTGGGCAAAAAAAATAAGCGTGGAGAATTAACTTCTACAACAACAACAACATTCTACTGAACTTTCTCTTCAGTATTTTGTCTCCATTGGACCAATAATAGACGCCAGAACTAATAATTAACAGCGCTTGGGAACTACGCTTGTTGTTCAGCCATACCTGCGAGTCGCCAATGCGAGCGACAAGTGGAATTTTACACCCCTGACAAGGGTGTTAAAACACGAATAATTAATATTGATGGACCCATAATTAAAATCACAACAAACAACGTCAGACCGTAATTAATAACATAGGCTACACGATTCATTTTGACAGAATCTGCGTGTTTATGCTTCTAAAAGTACCCAACTGATAACTTGATAAGACCTCTTGATCAACTCCGATAAAGCAAATACAGGTAAATAGTAAAAGGTGGCGTATTACTATTAGTCACGACATCATATTTGAGAATTATAGCGATAAGAGAACAAGCTTCAGGACACTGAGTGCCCTGTAAGGTAATTTTATTTACCACTAAAAAGGTCCCGTTTCACTGATATACAACTTTTTTAGTTAAAAGTTTAATTTTGTCTGAAAAGTCCAAAAAACCTTTGCCTTTGGCTGAAAGTGAAACAAGCGCCCCAAAATTTGGCAAAAACGCCAAATGGGCCCAAACTATAATTCTTAGTCTCGGAAAACCACACATACTATCATATGTGAACATTTAGAATAGTATAATCTACAAACATTGTAATCACTTAAATCATATTTACCATTTCAGTTTTAGAAAATTAGGATTCCTTCCCTTTTTAATTTTACCCGCCATAGACGGGTTCCAAACTAAAACAAAAGGAAACCAAATTAAACGGAACAAATTGAAATGGTACGAAACGAAACGAAATGGAACGAAATAGAACACAATTAAATTTTTGAGGATACCGAGTGGACGTGTTACATCGATGGCGGGCGCCATGACTCATCGTTAGACGGATAACGCTGTGTTTAAGGTTTGAAGCTCGACGAGAGACAATGCCATAACAGGAAATGAGTGATAAGTGATAAACTTATATGTAATCAAACACACGAAAACATTTTCAAATACGCATGTGAAGCTAAGAATACTGACAGTAGAGGAGAGGCTTGTTTGTGGCGTAATCCCTGCAAATTTTGTAACTGAATTGACCAAACGCTTAGGACAGTGTGTGTTATCGTAGTGATTATAGAATGAAGTTTAATTCCATTTTAATATAATATTAAAAAATATATATACCATATATATATATAATAATTTCGCATATGTCAGTCTTACAATACTCGACCCATCCTGCAACAGGGCGAAGTCGTACCCCCACCAAACCTTAAAACTAATTAGGTAAACTAAAAGAAATGCATACCTTTTAAAGCTGTTAATGTCGACCTATTACCTGATAAAAATCGCATTAAGCATTGGTTATTTCATGGACCTAATTATTTATATCCATGGTTATTTTAAAACATAAAGCATCCGATATATGCTTTGCTATTTGACAAATAGAAGCTAAAGGTCAACATTGTGAATATACAGGCAACTGGCTCAATATGATCAAATGAGTGCCCAGGGCTGTATACTTGTAGGGTACCAATATGATCGCAACGTGCCACTGTGTCCGCGGTTATATTGGACCACACGCAAGAATATGTCAGCTACGAGCGAACATTTAGGGGTCATCGCAAACAAAATAATCGTTTATATAGATCAATATAGGTCGAACTGTCGATCAGAGAAAGAAATATAAAAAGATCGGACAGGGAAAGTAGCATTCAAGGAGGACAGTCAAACACAAAACACAGAAACAAACATGCAAACAGACAAACAAGAAGGCAAAAGTAATAATAAAAGTAAACGACATCACAAACACAAAAGGGTTGACAATAGGGCTACCGCCTTGGAACGGTCAGTGGCAAAGTAGGTCACTGGGGGTTTAAACCGGTTCTAGGGAGCACCAAACCTCACACTTACCCTACTGTCATCCCATTAAAACAGGACAGTGTAAATAAAGAAATCCCCGCCATGATCTAATCTCTAAAAGGTTTTACGAAGTTTATGGTAACGGTATAACCCTGATTGAGTAGCTTTTTAGTTATACACAGATTACGAATATTAAAGTCCTCAACTCGAGTTCAAGCTCTTGAGAAACGAATATACACCCCATAAGAAGTTGCTCGGGGAACATCCCCATCCAAGTGGGGGTAATTAACAAAGTTTGCTTAAGTTTAATAGATAAGGCAAATTAATGAAATAAAATAGACGCATACTGTATACGGGATAGATATAATAAAACCTTTAAATTCTACCTAAATGTATACATACCACTTGTACATAAAACTTAATTATTAATTACATAATCATAGTTAAATAAAATAATAAAAATTGCCTGTTCTATCATATTAAATAATTTATTATTGCGTTCTAGTTTTATTATACGTCCTTGATTTTATCAGTGAATGGTAAAGTTTTAATTGTGTTTTTTTTCCTTTTCATTTAAGAATTATATATTTATCTTTATCATATGAATTCCTTATATATGTCTCTTTTATTTCGTTTTATTTTTCCTTATCCGTGAAAAAAACTAGTAAGCAAAATCTCTTGTCGATCTTTTCTGATCGATATCAAGAATTACTTTGTTTGAGACGCCCCCTAAATTTGCCGAGCGGACATATTTGATCGTTGTGGACATACTGGCACCCTACATATGCTGGGACCCTTGATATTCAACAGTTTTATTAATGATATATTTTATTTTATAACAAAGCAGAGATCTAAGAAGTACTATCTCGTATAATACAAGGTAATACTTCAAACTCTGGTTCTTCATTTGTTTTTCTTATTTAAGACTGAAAGAATACAATTATATCACTGCACACCTAACCCATTAATTTGAGACTAGTTGCAGACAAAGGTATCGTATGCGACACATGCAACAACATGTGATACCATACCGACCGCCAACGAGCCAATGAGTGAGTCCCGCATGTATAGCATATATACACAACCGAACTGGTAACCAAAGAAAGATACAAATATCAGACAGGGAAAGCAGCATTCAGGGACGACAGTCAATCACAAAACACAAAAACAAATACACAAACAGACAAACGAGAAGGCAAAAGTAATATAAAATGCAAACGACATCAAAAACACAAAATATTTGACAATATGGCTACCGACTCACACTTATCCTACTTCATTCCATTAAAACAGGACAGTGTAAATAAAGAAATCCCCGCCATGATCTAATCTCTAACCAACAAGGCAGCATCAATAGGCAATATAAGTAAAACACAAATATGCTCGTGTAAATATAATACAAAAAAAAAATAGCCTAGAAAGCCACAATGAAGGTACTCAATGACTTGGCAGAAGCCAGAGCAACAAGAGAATAAACCATTAAGGGCACGACAAGAAAGATCATAGACAAACATCAAACGCCACCGTCCCAAAGGGCTTTAGGTAGGCGTCATCATAGAGTCCACAGCCTGTTACAAACTTCGTAAGATTCTTGGTCATGATCACTTTCATACTATCTTTGTTAAACTTGCTAAAAATCTATTAAAAAGAGGTTCTGACCCTAAAAGTACGACCAGAAAACCTGATGGACGAAAGTTCGTACACCAACCTCGCCTATCAAGATTTGACAATCACAACTTGACTTCTATGATGACGTGACTTAACAGCTTTTGTTATGATCACTTCCATACAAACTTTATTAAACTTGTTAAAATGTTTATCAAGAGAGGTTATGACCCTATCATTTTGCAACGCGCTGCATGTTTAGTCGTTGACATATTTACAGTTCGCCACTATGCTTACCTCTTTGATTGTAGATGACAGGACAGATTGTTGACCCTATCATGATGTCTACCTAAATCCTGAAATGACGCTAACGCCCAATGTTTGTCCCCAGTATTATCGTGTCGTTCCCTTTATGTTGCTCTGACTTCTGTCATTGAGTACTTACTTTGTGGCTTTCCATGCATTTTTATATATATTATATAAACATGATCATTTGTATCGAATCAAACAGTGATGTGGAAAAAATTGGCTAACCACACTTTAAACATGTTAAACACCTTTCCAAACACAACTTTGTTTACTAGATCGGTTATATACTGTACATGGCGGCCGCATTCCTTGGTTAACTAGATCGGTTATATACTGTACATGGCGGCCGCATTCCTTGGTTTACTAGATCGGTTATATACTGTACCTGCGGCCGCATTCTTTGGTTTACTAGATCGGTTATATACTGTACATGGCGGCCGCATTCCTTAGTTTACTAGATCGGTTATATACTGTACATGGCGGCCGCATTCCTTGGTTTACTAGATCGGTTATATACTGTACATGGCGGCCGCATTCCTTGGTTTACTAGATCGATTATATACTGTACATGGCGGTCGCACTCCTTGGTTTACTAGATCGGTTATATACTGTACATGGCGGCCGCATTCCTTGGTTTACTAGATCGGTTATATACTGTACATGGCGGCCGCATTCCTTGGTTTACTAGATCGGTTATATACTGTACATGGCGGACGCATTCCTTGGTTTACTAGATCGGTTATATACTGTACATGGCGGCCGCATTCCTTGGTTTACTAGATCGGTTATATACTATACATGGCGGTCGCATTCCTTGGTTTACTAGATCGGTTATATACTGTACATGGCGGCCGCATTCCTTGGTTTACTAGATCGGTTATATACTGTACATGGCGGCCGCATTCCTTGGTTTACTAGATCGGTTATATACTGTACATGGCGGCCGCATTCCTTGGTTTACTAGATCGGTTATATACTGTACATGGCGGCCGCATTCCTTGGTTTACTAGATCGGTTATATACTGTACATGGCGGCCGCATTCCTTGGTTTACTAGATCGGATATATACTGTACCTGGCGGCCGTATCCTTGGTTTTCTAGATCGGTTATATACTGTACATTGCGGCCGCATTCCTTGGTTTACTAGATCGGTTATATACTGTACATGACGGCCGCATTCCTTAGTTTACTAGATCGGTTATATACTGTACATGGGGGCCACATTCCTTGGTTTACTAGATCGGTTATATACTGTACATGGCGGCCGCGTTCCTTGGTTTACTAGATCGATTATATACTGTACATGGCGGCCGCATTCCTTGGTTTACTAGATCGGTTATATACTGTACATGGCGGCCGCATTCCTTGGTTTACTAGATCGGTTATATACTGTACATGGCGGCCGCATTCCTTGGTTTACTAGATCGGTTATATACTGTACATGGCGGACGCATTCCTTGGTTTACTAGATCGGTTATATACTGTACATGGCGGCCGCATTCCTTGGTTTACTAGATCGGTTATATACTGTACATGGCGGCCGCATTCCTTGGTTTACTAGATCAGTTATATACTGTACATGGCGGCCGCATTCCTTAGTATACTGTACATGGCGGCCGCATTCCTTGGTTTACTAGATCGGTTATATACTGTGCATGGCGGCCGCATTCCTTGGTTTACTAGATCGGTTATATATTGTACATGGCGGCCGCATTCCTTGGTTTACTAGATCGGTTATATACTGTACATGGCGGACGCATTCCTTGGTTTACTAGATCGGTTATATACTGTACATGGCGGCCACATTCCTTGGTTTACTAGATCGGTTATATACTATACATGGCGGACGCTTTCCTTGGTTTACTAGATCGGTTATATACTGTACATGGCGGCCGCATTCCTTGGTTTACTAGATCGGTTATATACTGTACATGGCGGCCGCATTCCTTGGTTTACTAGATCGGTTATATACTGTACATGGCAGCCGCATTCCTTGGTTTACTAGATCAGTTATATACTGTACATGGCGGCCGCATTCCTTGGTTTACTAGATCGGTTATATACTGTACATGGCGGCCGCATTCCTTGGCAGCCGATAGTGTAACACACGTCGCATGTGCCGCACAAGATAACTTTAGCTACACTGCCCCGTTTTATTGGGATGACAAAAGGAAGAGACGTAATAAACCACTTCTTAAATCACTGCAACAGGGTAAGAGTGAGGTTTGGTGCACCCTAGAGCCTGGTTAACCCCCACCACTCACCTCCGCCCAAAAAAGAATTAAAACAATAATAATAACCCACACACACTGACCGTTCCAACGTGGAAAGTGGGATAAATATAGAGAATTTAAGACAATTTCGTCAAGCTGAAAGGAAACACATAAATTGGGTAATCCGAGATACAAAGAAATATAAAAAGATCGGACAGGGAAAGTAGCATTCAAGGAGGACAGTCAACCACAAAACACAGAAACAAACATGGAAAAAGACAAACAAGAAGGCAAAAGTAATAATAAAAGTAAACGACATCACAAACACAAAAGGGTTGACAATAGGGCTACCGCCTTGGTACGGTCAGTGGCAAAGTAGGCCACCGGGGGTTTAAACCGGTTCTGGAAGTACGTAAAATCTAAATCATGATAACATCGGCGTAGTACCTTTAAAGCTAAAATGAAACTTAACAACAGACTCGAAAGGGAAAGCGAATATTCTCAGAGACCAGTTTAAATCCGTCCAAGGATTTAGGTCAGGCTTCTCTAAAGAATCTCAACTACTTACAACTATGCATGACCTGTTGAAAAAATGTGATAAAAACATCCAAGTGCATGGACATATATTGCTATTTCAGATTTTTCAAAGCATTTGATATTGTCCCCCAGGATAAACCTTTACATAAAATGAACACATTGAATTAGTGGTTCAATGCACATGTGGCCGTATTCCTTTCTGAAATGAATGTAGTTGTTGAAGAGGAGCATTCGGAGTGTGTGCACTGATGTTTTATGTCACATTAACGACCTCACAGACGGCGTCCTCTCACAAGTCCGCCTTTTTGCAGATGACCGCCTCTTATACCGGCCATTCAAGACAGACAACGACAATGTTACTCTACAAAAAGACGTACAAGAACTCGAAACCTGGGCACACAAATGGGGAATGAGATTTTATGCTAATAAATGTTATGAGCATAAACAACCAGTCTTCTCGCTTTTATCAGCAAGATAACACCATACGAGGGGTGTTCGAAAACCTTTGCAAATGACACGTTTTCTCCGAGATATTAATTAAAAGTTGATAATTTTTTTGTCTAGTTACCTTCGAAATATTCCCCTTTAGCCAGAACACATCGTTTCAATCTTTTTATCCAATTTTTGAAACAATTTTCATAATCATCTTTGGGTACACCCATAAGAAACTGGTGAACTGCAGACCCCAAGGAACTTCTGGACCTATATCTCCTACCAGATAGGTGTTTTTTTCAATTTCGGAAAGAGGAAAAAATCGCACGGGGCCAGGTCTGGGCTGTAGGGAGGGTGCGACAATACATTCACCTTTTCAGACTTCAAAAACTGTGCTACAGTTGAGGATTTGTGGCTGGAGCATTGTCATGTAACAAATGGACATGCTGGAGACCGGTTTTTGGACGTACTTTTCTCATTTTTGTTCGCATTTTTTTCAGAACCACATTCTTATAAAAGCTACCAGACACACCCCTACCTTTTGAAACAGCAATTTGCATGAGTGGCCCAGAATTTCTGAAGAAAATGGCGTATAACACCTTCTACGCTTTCAGTGTTTGTTTAGCAATACTTGGCCTTTTGGCATGTTTCAGAGCCCATATCCTGTTATCAACTTTTCGCTTGGGCTCATAAAAATGGACCCATGTCTCATCACCAGTTATGAGACTATCAAACACCTTTTTCTGATATTTTGGGTACTTCTTCAGCAGTTGCTTTGCCATTTGCACCCTCGTACGTTTCTGCTCATCGGTGAGCAAATGGGGGATCCAGCGAGCACTTATCTTCGTAAGCTTAAGAATTTTCTTCAGAATGAAGTGGACAGATGCTAAACCCAAGTTTGTCATTTGTGCCAGCTGTCTGACAGTGAAACGCGCATCTTTCTCAATAATGGACTTGATCTTATCAATGTTAGATTTGGTAACTGCAGACCTGGGTCTTCCTGAATAAGGGGAATCTTTGACTGATTCCTGACCGGAACTGAATTTTGTAAACCACCTATAAACTGTGGAAAATGACATTTGTTTATCCCCATAAACAACACATATCTCATCATGTATGCTTTTGACACTCAATCCCAACTTACAGCGGGCTTTTATATAACCCCTGATTTCAGCAACATTTTCTATTCGTTTTCTAACCATTTTCAACGCAGTGTCTATGAATACACCTGTAAGCAATCGAAATTGCAAAAGAACCGGTTTGTGGATTTCAATTATATTTATGCACAATGTGCAGTGATGATCAGTCATCCGTTTCGTACTGGTTTTGTACAGGTAAATCCCGTGATTGTCGAGTATACAGTGCGTTTGCAAAAGTTTTCAAACACCCCTCGTACTTCAACAAGTAGAATCCAGCCCATATCTAGGTCTAACAATATCTGATGACCTAACATTAAGATCATTAGCAAACAAAAGCAAATTCTACACTTGGCTTTCAACGGAGAAACCCTTACCCTAAGCTATTAGCATACATATCTTTAATACGTTCCACTTCGGAATACGGATCAATAATCTGGGATCCATATCTACAACAAGACATTAATGCTCTTGAGAAAACCGAGAGACTAGCTGCAAGATTCATTAAAAAATACTATAGAAAAGAACCGACGGTTGTGTGCCACTAATGCTTCACGACCTTAAACTACCTACACTTTAACAACGGCGTAAAGATAACAACATGTTATGCTATTTAAAATAGTGCGGGGTATGGTACCGGCGTTAGAGCCTGAGGATTTTTTACTTAGGGCAAATAAAAGCAAACAACATATTTAAAGACTATGAGTGTAACAACAGTATAGACTCAAGTGTTACAAACAATAGTGAATGTTACACGATAAATAGTGCTTACTCACCACAATATTAGAACTCATTTTGTTATCAAAACTTTAACTAGAACCACCTGGATGATAGTGTAATCCGCGCAAAAACAGCTGAGGGTTCCAAGCAATGCCTCTCACGCTTCTACTAAATAAGTCGATTGAAAAGTTTTTCTTTATCTTCGCCCTATGGATCAAGTCCTTTTGGCGAGCATTTCAAAGATGATTACGGTTGCAGAAGAGTCCGTGAGTAAAAGCCAGCATCCCTCGTCAAAAGTGGTTTAGTGTAGAATCGCAGTAGATTTGTTCGGAGTGAAGAAGTCCAAAGAAGATAGCCTGTCAGTAGGTGATGAAGTTTTTCTCGAAGAAGATTGAAGTTGCTGTGGAAAATTATGGTCAATCGGATTGCCTGCAGAATTGTGACTAGGTCAATCCGATTGCCGGCTCGAAGTCGTCTTAGCCAGTCAGGAAATGGATGGTTTGAAGCGTTCCAAGTAGGTCAATCCGGGTGCACTGGATTCCATGTTATTAGTTCACATGTGATAATGGCTCCTCCGGGTCATCCTGTCGTGATGTGCCCTCTTGGTGAATCCCGAGCCTCAACAGAGTGGGCGTTGTATGTTCTCAGGAACCACTGCAAGTCTGTAAACCTATACAATAGCCCCCGCAGCCGCCGAAGCGCCGTCCAATCTGTGTAGGCTCCACATCCATCGTCGATGCCCCTGATGCTGCCATGAAAAGTAGCATCTCGGCGTCGGTTGTTTCCAGCAGACGTTTATCAATCGCCCCTCTTTAGAAAGACACTTTACCTTAGCCTCGTCCGTCGGATGGGGACGTAAACCGGGCGGTCCCGTGTATCGGTCTATCCTCCGAGCACGTTAAAGAACCATAAGAATCTATTCGATAATAAGAGTAGGGCACGATTCCAGGATTCCTATGTATCCTTCCCCTCTCTCTGGGGCGGCTCTTAATAACCTATACTGTGTTGATGAGCGGTTAAACAACATTCAATTCATTTCAATTCTTTAGAACCACGTTAATCAATATACCACGGTGGCGGAGATTCCAGACAGTGGCACGTGTTGCGGGGTCACCTTGTTCCAGACGGCCACAACACGTCCTGCCTGTTCGATGGTCTGATGCATAAAGAAGTTGCCACCACCTAGCTGAACGTTTAATTATATCTCAGTATTAGGCACTGCTTCAACCATTCAGAAGGCGGTAGCCCTATTGTTAGCCTGGTTCCATGGCCTCCCACAATGCTTTGCACAGGAGCTTTACAGGAGCTCTTTGCACAGGAGCTTTATCTTTGCACCGGAGCTTTACATGAGCTCCTGTACAAAGCATTTCAGGGAACCAGGCTACCCTATTGTCAACCTTTTAATTTTGTTACGTTCCATTCCATCTCGTTTCGTTACAGATCAATATTTCGTTTCGTTTTCGAATCCGTAGAAATTTTAGAACCCGTCCATGGGAATTTCCAAATTTTGGATATTCACAGAAACAAAATGTGAAAAAAGGATTAAATTCTTCTCCTTAAAAATATACATGGTAAGTACGATTATAGTGACACAATACTTTAAACTATTAAACACTGTTTGGATGAAGTTTTGTGTCATGTTATCGTAAGATGTGCACGTTTAGACGAATACATTTGTGAGATGTTGTGTTCTGAATCTGAATCTGAATAGGTACGTCGAAGTAACCAATACTGGCTTTTATTCAACGGGCTGGTGTGCGCGTAAAATTTAGTCTGGTAATGTTAATTCGCGTTTGAAGCTTTCGATGGTCTGTTGCTTCACAATATTGTCACTGAGTTTATTCCAATCTATCACTATTCTTGGGAAGAAAGAGTATTTGAAATTATCACTATTTGTCTGTATTAATTGGAAACACTTTGTGTTATTGTTCACTTGGTTTGCAACAATGTTTTTATGTATGTAGTCCTCGTATTTCTTAGCTCTAATTGTTCGTTTAGGCCTAAGGGGATTTAGATAGTGTTCAATATTAATAGCTGGGACGTGCCCTTCCACCACCTTGTACAGGAACGTCAGCCGCTGGTGGCGTCGTCTTTCTTGTAGTGGGGCCAGTTCCAGGTCCTTCAGCATGGCGGTCACACATCCATCTTGTCTGGATCTGTAATCCTTCTTGATGAAGCGTGCGGATGATCGCTGTATCCGCTCTAGCTTGTCTATTTCGCCTTGCTGGTAGGGGTCCCAGATAACACACCCATATTCCAGTTTGGATCGGATCAGTCCGAGGTAGGCGTTCTTCCGGCAGCTAGAAGGACAGTTGTGTGCCCAAAACTGGCAAAAGGCCAAATCATTATCAGTTTGTTTTTTCAGCATATTTTAGGCTGTTATTACATACCTTACTATACATATTAACACATTTTACTAGAAAAACAATGATTATCAGTCTTTTTTCAAAATCCATAATCGGCACACTGCAGCCTATAGGGTACGCAGTGGAATGTTTCCCGACATCGGTCCGTCTAAACACCCCCAGAAATCCATGGACACCCGTTGACACTCCTTGACACCTCCAGACACATAATACTGTATTAATTCTATGAAAATAATGACTTAAATGTGTCCATTATGATATTTAGGCCTATATAATAAAAAAAAAAGGTTTGTTTCTGGTTACGTCCTCAAAAAACGATGGGTCGGTAGGTAGGGATTTTTTTAATATTGTTTTTCATGTTAACCACTATCCATAATTAGGAGTGAAATAACAAACCACGCTGATAACTGAGAACCACGCTGATAACTGAGCGTTTTTCATTTATAGACATCGCGGCAATTTTACTGCGGATTGTCACCGGCAAACATCACTGGCATTCCCTGTGACCGTCAAAATCACTGCGATTGAAAAATGCAATGTCGAAGAAAGTGATTGCCGCGTTTCTCGGTGTTAACTTCGCGGCAAATCGCAGGGGAGTTCCAACAGACAAAACATTGTTTAAAAATAATAGTTGACGTATTTTAAAATTCGCCAATCTAATAATACCTGTTCCCATTATTGACCTGACTAAACCTGAGACGGGTTTACCGCATTGAACTAAAAGGTCATCAAAAATGTGTAAAAAAATCGACAATAAAAACTACAGTCTACTATGCATAGCGTCGACGGTTGCGCGCGCAAACAAGAACACGTACATTGTACCCACGCTTTAGTACACATTGCTAACATCCAGGCCTGGAATTCACCAACCATTCTTCAAACTATTCTTAGACTTGAGCTCAAGTACTGAAAATTCGTTCAAAAATATTTCCATGACCTTTAAAGATAAACAGTCGTAAGAAGTTGCTATTTATTAGTATACATCATATTTATACTGGTCTTTCTATTTATAAAAATTATGCAATAAAATATTTAAAATTTTCAAGGAAGCTGAGATATTCAAGTTCAAAGTTCACCTAAAAAACTTTTCCCTTTTCAAGTTTTTGTTATTGTTTACCAGGGCCTTCTGTTCAGGAAACAGAAATTCTTATAAGTATGGTGCTTTTTTAAATATAGCGCGGTTAAGGATTGTTATCCAATCTTCGAAGATCGCTTATTTTATTAATCTTTTGATTATGTTGGACATACTTATTGACGAAGTTTGGTAAATTATTTGTTATACAGACTATACAAGATAAAAAAATAAACAAATTTAAATTTACTGGATTAATACAGTAAATTCAAAATGTTTATTATTATTAGTGCAATGGCGAATGCCGATTTCCTGGTGGCTGTTTCCAGAGATTTAAGAAATAATGGTTTTATATTGCATTTCTTCTGTTAACAACGATTTTGGCTAAAAAAAACATGAAAAGTTACAGTTAACACATTTGATTTAAAACAATTATTTCGCAATTAAAATTAAAAATGAAAACAATGAACATCAAGTCAGTTCAATTGCCGTGAAACACCGGCAAGTACTCACTGGGGTTCGCTGCGATTATGAACGAGAATCTCCATATTTTCATCGTGGGGGATAAAATTTACCATCAGTGACTTTTCACAAAATCGCGGGCGATGAGTGTGAATTGTCGTAATCAGCGTGATACTATCTTCTACGCATATGGGCATGTATACACAGTTTTGTTGTACTGGAGTAGTATTTTGGTCACACCCTCAAAAAATGATTCGGGGGTAAACAATTACGGTCGGTCGGGTGACCAGAAACAAACCTATATTTTTGTTAGGCCTTAGTAATCATTTTCGGAAGAAAAAAGACCATGGCTCCAGGGTCAAGGTCACAGAGATCAAAAATTAATTCATGTCTGGTCAATAACTCTGGCATTCCTGGACGGATTTTCAAATAACTTGGCACAAGTCCTCACTACAACCGGACAAAGTGTCACGCACAAAATCCAGGTCCATGGCTCCAAGGTCAAGGTCACACTTAGAGGTCAAAGGTCACTTTGGGGGCATTTGTCACTTACTGTGACATTTCTTGTAAGTTATTATTTTCATAGAATTAATACAGAATTATGTGTCTGGGTGTGTCAAGGAGTGTTCGTGGGTGTGGCCCGTGGCCCATGGACACCCCCCTGACACTCCGAGACACATAATACTGTATTAATTCTATGAAAATAATAACTTAAAAGTGTCCATTATGATACTTACATGTAGTAATCAATTTCGGAAGACAATAGAACATGTTTTTTATCCAAAATGTAAAATAAGACGATTATCACAATACTATTTTCACACGCTCGTGATAAAAGCTAACGCTATTAACTTTGAATAGTGGACACCCCAGGACTCCTTAAAATAGATTTAAAACATTTTGAAGTGTTATTTTAAATAAATAAAAGTTTATTTTGATATTGGGTTAATATATAAATTGGTTGCGAACTGATGAATTAAGTCGAGAAAGTCGACATTCACCGCCAGGAACAAAATTCACAGTGAAGAACAGTCACTCATTTTACATCATAACTCGCGTCAAATCATTTCCCAGTCAAGCCATACAGGGTTCTCAGTAGACGCGTACGCACGCGTTTTGAGGCATGGAAATTCAATTTGACCCAATTTTGACGCAGTTAATTTACCACCTGTGCGTTTTTATGACGCGTGTGTATTTGCTTCCAAGTATCAATCCAATACACATGTACCTATTTTCGATAGTCCAAATATCACAGCAATGAGCACGCGCTGCCTAACAGTGATTGACACCTTGCCTGACAACCTTGATCGCCTCTCGACCAATCAAATTCGCTGCTGTCGCATCTTGTGACACAGAGGCGGAAATAACCTGTCTGTAAATGGTGTCACTGTGTAATCTAATCGCTGCTATTGTGTTAATAATTTAACGATTATCTTTGAAGTTTATGATGCTTTTTGCGGGTGGTGACTATTATGACTTGATTGGATTAACTGTTTAATTGATTACTACCGGCTTCTGATTGATTACCGGTTAATTAGACCGAACTGAGATAAAACAAAATGCTACAGTAGCGGTCAAACGTGAAAAGATAAAATCGGCAAAAATAAAATCGACTTTATTTCTGTTTGTTGTTTGTTTATTTGTGTTTGTTGTTTGTTAATTTTGTTTTACGCACGTTTTAAAGAACAAAGAATATAATTTTAATGAGGATAATTTAAATATTTATAAATCGACGAAATTGTACATAACAGAGCATTTTTAAACCTGGGGTTATCGTTCATTCAAACTTACCGGACATTACGCATTGTGATTTTGTGTTTACATACTATTTTTGTGCTATCGAGTAATCACGCTTTATTAATTTATGCACGTTCAATACACAAATGGCGCAAATAAGTATATTCGCAGTCTACGAAACGGCCCTGTTGGGGATGCACTGTCTGAGGTTGCACTGTCTGACACCGAAGAAGCAGAAAATAAGAGAGCTTGTGTTTATAATAACACCAATAACTTATAATATATAATAACACCAATAACTTCTAATATTAACAAATGTGAGACCCCACTTTATTAAACAGCCTTACATAACTTTGAATCTTTGACATAATAACACATTATTGTAAAATGGAATAATAGTCTCTGTAAGTTCAAATACATATCTTGCACACCCTTCTTGGTAATAAAATATTTACAGAATTCACTACAATTAAAGTTATTAAAAGGATGTTTTATAAAACGACGCTTTCGATTTGTCGATTTATATTTGACTTTGACATTTCAATTTTGACCCCTTGGGATTCTTTGAGTCAAGGGTCATATGACTCGTTCACTTTTAAAGTCTATTGAGAACCCTGCCATATACTATAAGTCTATTTATTAATTGTACTTAATAGCGTTAGCTTTTATCAATACAGTATTGTGTGTCTGGGGGTGTCCATGGGTGTCTGGGGGTGTTTAGTGACACTCTCCCGACATCATACGTTTTCATAAGGTCTCTGTTTTATCTCGGATTATTTTGGATCGCGCATGATTTTAGAGTTCAGCATGTGAAGATTTGTTGACAAACAACAATGAAATGCAATATTATTTAATGCTTTTGAAGGAAAATAACATTCAATGGGCAGATGGGTTAGTTGCAAGAAAATGAAAAATGAAAAACTACCCTACCCCGTTTTCCCCCCGTTTCACACTATTCCCAAACTTCCCCTTTGAATAACTTGCTATTACATGTACATCACTGATTTAAAAGTACAATGTTCGTCTCCACTGGCAGAATCATTGTCAATACAAAAATCGGTAACCAAAATGTTCGAAGTATATTGTCCAATAAAAATTATACACAAAATTCATTACACATCTTACACCGTTGTCGTGTTTGTTTTCACTCTTTAGAGTACAGTATGTACGTTACAGAAGAATCCTAAACAGTGTGTTGTTCGCAACAATTGGCAGTTTTTGATAATTTTCTGCTTATGACTATTCAGTGTGACACATGTTGCATATGGTTGCATGTATGATTCTGCACAAACATTAACAAAGTCTGTCTACGGGATACTTGTTTGTGCCATGATACAGAGGAGCTTAGGGGGAGTTAAGATTTTGGTCAACTTTCGGTCCGTTTCTAGCCCCATAAAACGGTTGCGGTAGTGCATTGATAGGTAAAAAAGTCTGTTTTCAAATAAAAGGATTAAACAATGTGTTAATTAAACTACTCATTAGCCAATATGTGTCGAGCGAGCAAAAAATATTTTTATACTTACTGAGGGCGTGCATCGAAATTGTTTGATATTTTATCTACATAAATTTTTAGGTGGGGGGGGTGCGCCGGCGGCCCGTCCCAGGACTTTAACCACTGAGCTATCGAGGGACATTTGGCTAGGAATCGATTATTCACCATTTACCTGTACCCGGTTACATATATTTTAGTAAAAACTATAATTATATGTAATTTAGGATCACCGTCGAAAACATATGATGTAGTTTAACGGACATGCACGATGGGTACCCTCCATAGTGTTCTCAAATGTGAACACACTAAGATTGAATACGTTCATTTTGTATTTCATGAACGTTTTTAAATATGTTTTTAATTCTACTGAACTATTTCGAATTTGAAATAAATTGTTTTTGTAATCTACTATTAGAATAATTAATGCTTACGCCGTCGATAACACTTGGGATTACTTTCATAAGTAGTTGTTCCATCGGCCATCTTGGAAATAGTGTAAACAAAATTTACATGGGAATCTAGGCAGTAAAATGAACTTTGTTGTTTGATGTGTGCAATTTATAAACCGATTAAGATGGCGTAGAGATCACTAAAAGCGTCAAAACCCTATCTTTTTATTGATATAAGTTTTAATATGAAATTTCCCGTAATTTAATTTGTTTTTAAATGAAAATCGTTCTCTGACCTGGTGAAAAGCACAGTACTAAGGTGTGTCAATTACTGATCACCATTGGCCATTTTTTTCTTTTTAATGACGCAAAATGCTGAAAAATATCCGTGTTTTATACATGTCCACATGTACATTTTCGTAGAGTAGAGTAGACACTTGCATTTCTATCACTATATTAATTTTGAAGCAGTAAATACAGAGGAAATATGCATAATAGTTGGTGAAACATTTCACTCATAGCTGACAGAGTACATGTAACTTCTTTGAGTGTGTCTAAGAACAACGATCTGGCGATGCTAGCTTGAATGAGTATGATCCATACATAGCACACTTCATGTACACTATGACTTGTGGTAAAACAACAGGTTTTAATATGGAAAAAAAGAGAGAATAATTACAGCTTCCGTCTAATTTTAGCAGAAATCACTGTCCTCTAGTTGCACAGCATCGTGTCCCAGGGATATGAGCCCTTGAGTGCGGGTGTTGACTCTTCTGATTTTCACTAACATTATTTGAATTTGGAAAATTCAATATAACCTCAATTGCGATGAGTTGAGTTATACTTTTCTTCTCATTTCAGATTTTTTTGAAGCATGTCTGTGCCTGCCACTGCAACGACAGCAGACGAGGAAAGGATGGCCATTCCTGACCATGGTAAGTATCATTCACTCATACCTTACACTTCAGGAAAGATACTCTATTTTTAGCTCGAATGATCAGAGATCAGCACAGCTTATGCCGTGGTGCGGCGTCCGTCCGTCTGTCTGATCCGTAAAGTTTTATTTGTAGCAACTACTCCTCTGAAACTACTGTATGGATATTCATGAAACTTACAGAAATGTTGCCATGAAGTCTAGTTGATCCTAGCAAAAATTCATGTTGATGTGAAATTCAAGCTAAAAACTAGATTTTTAAAATACAAGTTTGTAGCGACTACTTCTTGAAAACTATATGTGATATGATATGGGACTTTTTCTAAAATTATCAGCATGACATGATGTTAGTCGTTGTCAAAAATCATTTTGATTCGACGTTTAACATGGCTGCGCGGGGCATCTCTGTTTACATAGATTTACATAGTAAAAACTTGTAGCAACTACTCCTCTGAAACTACTTGGCGGATGTTCATGAAACTTTACAAGAATGTTGCTCTTGATGTGTAATTGATCCTAGCAAAATTTCAGATCGACCAGAAATTCAAGATGGCTGCCACAGCTAAGAATAGATTCTTAAAAAATAAGATTGTAGCGACTACTTCTTGAAAACTATAAGTGATATTGATATGGGACTTTTTCTAAAATGATCAGCATGACATGATGTTGTCCTTGTCAAAAAATCGTTTTGCATTCGACTTTAAACATGGCTGCCAGCGCCCATCTTTGTTTACATAGAGTTATATAGTAAAAACTTGTAGCGACTACTCCTCTGAAACTACTTGGCGGTATTTTCATGAAACTTTACAAGAATGTTTCTCTTGATGTGTAATTGATCCTAGCCAAATAAGTTTGTAGCGGACTACTTTTTGAAAACTATAAGTGATATTGATATGGGACTTTTTCTAAAATGATCAGCATGACATGATGTTGATCCTTGTCCGAAAATTATTTTGATTCGAAAATTAAACATGGCTGCCAGTGGCCATCTTTGTTTACCTAGAGTTATATAGTAAAAACTTCAACTTGTAGCGGACTATCTCTCTGGAACTACTTGACAGTTTTTATGAAAACTTCACAGGAATGCTGACCTAGCTATCAAAATCTATCTGTAGGAATGCTGACCTAGCTATCAAAATCTATCAGTAGAGCTTCAAGGTCATTGACCTCTTGTTTAGAGAAGCTAAACAAATAAATTTTGGTATACTTTTCTGTAAGCCCCGCCACGAACATAGTTTAACCCATGTCCGTCCAACACACAAACTAGTTTTGCATTCTAGTTTTCGTTAAAGTCCATTTCTCGGACTTCAGAAACCGTAGAGTTTTCAGTCTTCCGTAGAGTTTACAGACTTAAAATCAGTCTGCATGTATACAAATGAACTAATTGACTCGTGCATTAAAGGGACATCCGGCACTCTTATTTTTATTAGCTCAACTTTTTAGAAGATAAAAGGCTGTTGTCATCACTTGACAGTCGTATGCATCTGCTTCCGGTAAACCGTTAAAGTTTTGTATGTAAGCTTGTATCTTACTTGAAAACTACTTGGATTGAAACTTTATACATCAATGTCATGTATTCTGCATCATAGACAACGTCCTAGAGTCAGGTTCTATAACTCATGCTTTATTTTAACAAAATGTGTCCTTTTTATTACTTAGGAAAATTTGTTAAAGAAACTAACCCGCCAAAATTGCTCTACAAAACCATGTATCAAAACTCTATCCAGATCTTCAGGTCATATAATAATGAATATGTGCCAATTTAAAGTAAAAGATTTATTAACGGGTTCTGAAAATACCCGTGATTTAATATGAATTATAAGTTGGTAATTTTATATCGGCGCTCCTGTTTCGGGGTTTGGTCTGGCTGGATAAAACCGTTAAAATTGTCTTTACGGAGAATTTCATTCTCAAAATATGTAAGTTCTATATATACGTCACCGTCAGTAGAATTAGAAACGGTGTATATATTATGTAAAATTATCATACAGCCAGGTTCCAGAACTCTTGCTTTTATTTTAACAAAATTATGGCTCCTTTTAAACTTAGAAAAAAATGGTTACAGGTTTGTATAAATTGAGCTTGTCAACTTAATCTTTCTTAAATTTAATTTTTTTATTATATCTATCTCTCCTTAAATAATTCAGTGACACATCACACAATGAAAGTAGTTGTGTAATCTCAACGCCAAATAGCTTATATGTTTTAGATTTTTAAGGGCCAGCAGAGCTTATGGGATGGCGAGTTGTCCGTCGTCCGTCCGTCGTCCATCGTTAACTTTTGTCTTGTTAAGACGATAGGGCCTTCATTTTTCATCCGATCTTTACCAAACTTTAACAGGTTGTTAATATCAATGAAAGCTCGGACCAAGTTCGAAAACCAGCCAGATCGGACCAGTAACAGCGGAGTTATGGCCCTTGATTTAGTTAAAAATGCTAATATTTTGCCTCGTTATATGATAGGGTCTTCATTTTTCATCCGATCTTTACCAAACTTTACAGATTGTTACTACCAATGAGTCCGACAAGTTTGAAAACCAGGCAGATTGATTAGTTAAAAATGCTATATTGCTATATTTTGCCTCGTTAAGACGATAGGGCCTTCATTTTTATCCTATCTTTACCAAACTTTACCACATTGTTAATATCAATGAAAGCTCGGACAAGTTCGAAAACCAGACAGATCGGACAGTAACACCAGAGTTATGGTCCTTGATTTAGTTAAAAATGCTATATTGCTATATTTTACCTCGTTAAGATGATAGGGCCTTCGTTTTTCAACCTATCTTTACCAAACTTGACCACATTGTTAATATCAATGAAAGCTCGGACAAGTTCGAAAACCAGCCATATCGGACTAGTAACAGTGGAGTTATGGCCCTTGATTTAGTTAAAATGCTATAGTTTGCCTCGTTAAGACGATAGGAGTTTCATTGCTCATCAGATCTTTACCAAACTTATCATATTGTTAATATCAATGAAAGCTCGGACAAGTTCGAAAACCAGCCATATTGGAATAGTAACAGCGGAGTTATGGCCCTTGATTTAGTTAAAAATGCTATATTTTGCCTCGTTAAGACAATAGGGGCTTCATTGTTCATCCGATCCTTACCAAACTTTATCAGATTGTTAATGTCGTTGAAGCTCAAATAAGTTCAATTCAGCCATATAGGACCAGTAACAGCGGAGTTGTGGCCTTGATTTAGTTAAAAATGCTATATTTTTGCCTCGGTAAGACGATAGGAGTTTCATTGTTCATCCGATCTTTACCAAACTTTATCATATTGTTAATATCAATGAAAGCTCGGACAAGATCGAAAACCAGCCATATTGGAATAGTAACAGCGGAGTTATGGCCTTGATTTAGTTAAAAATGCTATATTTTGCCTCGTTAAGACGATAGGGTCTTTATTGTTCATCCGATCTTTAACAACCCTTACTCCTCAGATTGAACCTGTCCTACCTCACCTCGA
>JAWPHD010021586.1:0-27815 GCA_037043455.1 Cyrtodaria siliqua | reverse complement strand
CTGTTAGATCGAATGTTGCATTGATATTCATGGTATGCCAGTTTTGAATTTTCGCCGCTATGTGACAAAGAAGTATGCCATATCGCTGCAGTATGCCATTTATTTGGCTCACTGCTTCAGTTTATATGGCTTACTGCTGCAGTATGGCATACTGCGTCGCAAGGTGTTACAGTGCTACATGTGTACTTTTACATATGGCAAAGTACAACAGTGCTTTGTTAATTTTGAGATTATGGTAACAAAACTCCTACATGTATTAATTTATCAAAATAAAACAACTTGATAAAACTATATAATTGTTATATCTAACATGGTTTATGAAAATACTCAATGCTGACTGGCTATTGAGCAGTTTTTGAAAAAGCTATAAAAAACCTCTGACGTCACGTCCTTCAACCGTTAGAACGTCATCTTAAACGATTTTCAAAGTTGGAAACATCCAAAACAATGATTACGTTATTTAAGGCAACGTTACGTTCAAACAACACATTGAACTTGTTAGAAACACGATACAGCTGTATATTTTCTTCCTTTGGTGCTGAGAGATGGACGTACAATGTAAGTTGTGAGAATGTGTTTGTATTATGTTCGAAAATATCTATATAAAATACATAACAATCCATGTCAGATAAGAAATAAAATATTGCTAACGGGTTTATATTGTGCGAGATCAAAACCTGGTGGTTGCGACTTGAAACACATCGAAACCGCGGGCCTACGGCCCTTGGTATCGACGGTCTTCAAGTCCCGCCCACAAGGTTTTCCTGGGACAATATAATCCCGCTGAAAATATTTTATTACTTAAATATAAATGAACGTGGTTAATTATTTCTTGTAATAAAACATAAAACAGCCGCCGCTATACACAGTTGACGTGACGGCCAGAAATAACGTGAATTCGTTAAATAAATGTATTCTTTGCGAAATAATCATTTTAAAATATATAATAGAATATTGAAATGTTATAAATATTTAAATGTCAGGCTTACCTTCACTCTGTTCAACCATCGTAGCGCCTACAAGGCACACGATCAAGATCAGCGCTATAGCACGGCTATTCATGTTTGGAATGCTTGGCGGACAAACAAAGACGATGAATACGCTCGGTGCTCCGAATATATACCATACCCGCGGATATTTTTTGCACCGTGAATGAAATAAATCTCTTTTTATGTGATTATTAGCAAGCGATAACCACAAGTTGACGTTCAATAGCACTGCGTTCATAATAACACAGCCAATTAATTATGAACAAAAAGTGCCATAATTTATGGTATTCTTTTTTATTAATTTAGTTGTTTTATAATATAAACCTGTCATGTATTGGTTAATTGGTAATTTAGACGTATCCGCACACTACGCAATAAAATCATTTTAAAACAAAACATAACATGTTGTTGTTGTTGTTTTTTAAGATTTTACTGAGTTAATGAAAATCATGACAGTTTTATTCTTAGATAAAATCGCAAAGTCATGACTTCTTATATACCTGCTTTGCATTAATAAGTATAACATTGACAATCTGTTGTTTAACGAGGCTCTTGATGCATATCTGATAATGTTCCCTTTGTCGAAAGAAATATGACATTGTCAGATTTATTTTATAAATGAAAACAATAATTAATCGTAACAAAAAGAAACGGAAATAAGTTAAAAAATCTTCATGGGTCGGAATATTTCAGCCCGTTTTAAGACGAAAACAAAATAATTAGCGAGTTAAAAAATCAAACGTTGATAGGCTTTTAAGCAGTAATAAATCAATTAATTCGTCAGAACAGAAAAGCGTGAAACTAAATGGCGATAAATAGACCTTTAGAAGAAGCAATATGTGCCTTACACGCTTGACGCCGATAATTATCGAGACTAGCAGGTGCGCGTCTACGGCTGACTAGATTTACTCCCCTTGAAAGTAGTTCCTGAATACAGAGTTGGTTTAGCTAACGGATACGTGATACGTATTTGTTCTACCTGACATGTAATATATGACTCAACTATTAATCATATACCTAATAACAAATAGATAGGAATCTGCGAAATGTATCTAAATTTCGGGTGACACAGTTTGGACGTTTCACAAAATATTTCCCGATTTTAAAAACACATACCTTGATGAGTTTTATGCATATACGTTTCATTTATGTCAAAACTCATCGGACATGTATTTCTCTTTCTAATGATTGTATTTTCATCACTTTAACATTTTAAGCAAAAAAATGAGTTTGAAGAAACGTTTCACTAGGTCAATTGATTGGTTTTTAAGCCAAAAATTATCATATGTTTTTAACTTTAAACGGCTTTTTCTACAGTCTTTTTATTTTGAAAATAAATATTAATTAGTATATATATAATCCCATTTTGCTATTCATTATGAATCTTTTGAATGTATTCTCGTCAAAATCAATGTATTGTTGAGCAAGGAGTTAGAAGGAAGAGTTAACGTGCCACGTGATATTGTGGCTTATTCATTGGTACAGACAGGAAGTTTCCGATCTGTTTGTTATTAGGTCTGTGCTCAACATTATGTGAGCGAAAACTACGCTCTAATACGAATAAAAACTTGCATATTCCCATATCACATACATCTTGCTATGATAATTATTTTTCTATATGTGGTCTTAAAGAATAAAACGCTCCTCCAATCGAAATTATACGATAATCATCGCTCACCAATTCAAACGATTGCTAAAAGATCACCTCATGAAATTGTAAAATTATAACTATATTCTTGAAGACTATGTTGTTTTATGGTGGTCTAGCGTGTATGTTGTCTAACCACGAGATAAATACTTTCCATCCCCCATGTAAAACGTGGATAGCCTTATCCGGTATGCATGTTTTCCTGCATGTCGAATGTTGGCGCGCGAGAATTTTATCTCGTCCCTATGGTGAGATGGAAATATCTAGCCCCTGTAAAATGACGGATATCCTTGTCCGGTATGCAAGAAAGTCTTATCTGTATGGGTATGCAGGAAAACATGCAAAAACGTTAGAAGGTGGCGGCGTCAACGCACAACATGTCTCTGATATGCAAGAAAAAGAATCTATCATGGGTATTCGGTTCAGATAGGGAATTCCAATCCTCGGTATAAGTGTTTTAATCGGAACATCGGCAGAGCCTCGGTTCCGATAAAAACACGTATACCTCGGGTTGCAATTCCCTATCTTCACCGGATACCCATGAAAGATTATTATATTCTCACTTGACAAGTTGAGTTCCCTGCTCCCAGTCGGATTTGAATCCGCAGCGGATAGAGACGATAACATTAGAAATGTCTAGCTACGCTTTTCTCCTGGATATCACATTTTTGACCGAGATTTTTTGGCCATAAGCATTGTGTTGAAGTTTGGTAACTCTATAGCGGACATCGTACCTTTCAATATTTTTCACCAGAAGCAATTACTCCGAGGATAAGCTGTCTCGAAATAAACCGAGATATTTTGCTCATAAGTATTGTTTCCAAGTTTGGTAATTTTTCGATTAGAAGTACTCGAGTTATTGAGCTAAAACTACATTTCGGGAGGTGGGGGAGGGTGTTGTGGGGGGGGGGGGGGTCTGCCTATTTATGACCTTAGATGGCTTGAATGGCAATGGCATCTGCCCGGCCATGTTGTGTTCGGGTCACTCAAATAAATATCATGGTATCAATGAAACACTTGTACTAAAAAATGTTGTCAACTCGAAAAATAAGCAATTTTATTGCTCCCGGGCCTCCAACCACTACGCTACACTGTCGCACATTCTGATTATGACAAACTGCTATACTACCTTGTGCATGGTACGTAACTACGTAACTACTGAAAAACACACAAGAAATATTACTTACTGGATTTGTTTAACCAAGTTATAAACGCAAAACGTGATGTACATATTTGCACTTAATTACCCGTTAAACATCAACATGAGGCATTCCATCAATTCTATTTTATTTAAATCGTCTTTATAGGCGTGTAGGTATATGTAACGTTCACAAGGTCAGGGCGAATGCTCAGATGAAACGCAAAAGGCAGAACATACTTTACTTCATGGACATCGACTAGACATCTACGGTGTCCTGTTAGGGCCAACTTACCTAGGTCGATGCTCGTTGGTAAGATGCGATGGTCGATGGTAAGATGCGATGGTAAGATTGCGATGGTCGATGGTAAGATGCGATGGTAAGATGCGATGGTAAGATTGCGATGGTCGATGGTAAGATGCGATGGTAAGATGCGATGGTCGATGGTAAGATGCGATGGTAACTTGGCCCTAACAGGACACCGTAGACATCTTACCGGTACGCAGGTAGTACTATAACTTCTAGAAGAAACAAGCAAATTCGATGAATTGATATCCCCCGCCGAATGATGTATTATCCTCGAGTGGAAGAAATGTGTTTGGATTTTTTTAATAAGTATAAATCAGGTAGGTAGGGCAATAACTCCGGCGTTACTGGGGAGATTCTGGAAAAAAAATAGCCGCGTCTCATCCCACTATCAGAATAAACAGTATGACCACGCGTAATGAAAATCGAACCTGCAGTTATGAAGATATGACTCCGGACGGATGGGCGGACAACGCCAAATTAATATCAAATAAAAACAGTGTGCCTCTGCTGGAACTCCAACACATATATGAAGTAAATAATGTTCGTGCACACGTGTGTGCTATAATTAGTTATTGTGTAAAGCCTATCTAGTGTTGGAACTGCTGCAAAATATCAACAAATATCTGTAGTGTAGTAGAAGTGGCACTGAAGAGCAAAGTGCGCAAAGTCCATGGTTCGATTCCACTCCAGGGTTTTTTCCCACAAATTTGGGAAGAGGTCCACCCTGTCCATTTTGGGGGAAAAAACACACTTATTTCTCATTTTAGGTAAGATGTAAGATTTCTTCAATTAGGTAAATATTTATTCTAATTATTGACTTCTCCCTTTAAATTGACTTTCCAAAAGAAAATTGCAAAATTAATTTTGAGAGACTGATGTTTTCTGATTGGGACAAATGTCTGCCTCAGCTGAGAAAAAACACTCAAGTTTTCAATTGGAAAGAGGCCTTAGGCCTCTGTTACTACTTAAGCATGATAAGGTAAAGCAGCCCTGCGCGCCAGAAATTTATTTCTTAATGAACGCTACATAAACATGTGATATTCAGTGCTCGAAGAAAATTATTTTAAGAGATAGGCCCAGGGATTGTTGCTTCTGAAAATGGACAGGCCCCGATTTGAAATGGACAGGCCCTGATTTGAAATTGACAGGCCCTGATTTAAAATGGAAAGGTCCAATATTTTTTTCTTATTGGAAATGTGTCTTTATTCACTTTTATAGCACACATTAATTTTGTTACGTATGTATTAAGCTCAGAACCTCCTCTGACTATATTTTTCTTTTTGCTACCACTTTATGCTCCCTGGTCAGCGGACTTATTTACCATTTCGTTTAAAATATGTTAGAATAGAATATTACATAGTAATTTATAACCAATGCAAAGGAGAGTACTAGCACTTTTGCCAAACGATAATAATCAGAGCCGACTTGGTGAAACTGGAGCTAAACTTGGAGCCAAATTTTTAATCAGGTTTTATGAGACTATCAGAGCCTCCTCTGGCAATATTTTTTCTTTTTGTCACCACTTTCTCCAAGTAAAGAATTAGGAGCCTAGACTAGAATTCATTTAAAAGTAGGATTCCAGGAACTCCTTACACCTTAAATAATGAATAGAAATATACTTTATATCTGTATTTATACATATACAGTATATATATTTTTTCTTTCCACCAACATGTTTTTGTAAAGGACAGTTTTTCTTATTTGATTATGTAAAAAAAAAAATAATAATATATCCGAAATTATGTACCATCCGAACTACTATGACACCGCACTTTTACGGCCCGAACATTTCACAAACATTCAATCAAAATACCAACAATAACGATTTTTTTTTATGCATTAGTGTGTTTTTAATGACAAAAACGGTATTTCGTATCACAAAGGAA
Organism: Cyrtodaria siliqua; assembly: GCA_037043455.1. Taxonomy (NCBI): domain Eukaryota; kingdom Metazoa; phylum Mollusca; class Bivalvia; order Adapedonta; family Hiatellidae; genus Cyrtodaria; species Cyrtodaria siliqua. Next base: position 21,844 of record JAWPHD010021586.1, on the reverse strand, counting down.
AGAAAACACAACCCTAATAGCAGAATAATGAGTTTTATGTCAACAATTGTCGACCTCAAAGTTGTGACAAACTGCCGACAGGAAGCCAGGCAAAATATTCAAACTTCTTATTGTTTCAATGTGTGTATAACACATTTTAATTACTTTATTGCAAGTGTTTTCACAGTTCACAATACACATGGGAGTATTTTGTCTTGAGGAACTTGAGCTTGAGATCCAGTAAAACTGATTTTTTTGGGGATTTTTTTTTTTTTTTTTTTTTTTTTTTTTAGACGCCCGACGGGCTCCTCGTCTGCAAAATGAGACAGGCCCGGAATGGATTTCGAGGAGCCCCGGGCGTCGGGCTATCCTATTTCTTGAGCACTGATATTTTACACATTGATTTCTGGCTTAAGGTAAGGACTTTTTAACTAGGTTTTCCAAAGGAAAATGTTATTGGCGAATGTCGTTTGGGGAAGGACGGCGGGCAGCGCGAGCGGACGGCGTCAAACTCGTGGTTTCCGGACAGTAACTTTAGTTAGGAATGATATATTGAAACGAATCTTGGTGAATAGGTAGCCCGCTATATAGAAAGGACGCTTTTAATTGCATTAGCCGTCACTGGAGTCCAGGTTAAGGTCGCTGTTACTAAATATAGAAAAGCGGTTTCCGGGCAAGTACTTTAGTTTATAATAGTAATGAGCTATTGGAATGAAACCAGGCGTAAATGTAGCTTATACAGAAATAAATAGTGCGATTGCATTTGAGGTCACTAGGTCAAGGTCAATGTCACTGTTACTAATTATTGAGCCATTACTTGAGTTAAGAATGATATATAGGACCGAAACTTGGTATGTAGATAGAGTATATGGAAAGGAAATTTGTTAATGCATTTGGGGTCACTGGGGTCAAGGTGACTGTTTCTAAAAACAGAAAAGAATAGTGTCCGGACAGTTACTTTAGTTAAGATTGAGCTATTAGAGAGAACTTTGGTATGTATGTAGCTTATATGGAAAGGAATCAGACCACTTGGGTCAAGTTCAAGGTCACTGGTACTATAATATAAACACGGTTTCTGGATTATAACTTGAGATAGGAGTGAGATATTTAGGCGATTTAGGCGAAACTTGGTGTGTAGGTAGCTTGTATGGCAAGGAAGCTTGGGATTGCATTTGAGAATTTGGGGTCAATGTCAGTGTTACGAAACGAAGAGAAACACAATGGTTTACAAAAGTTATTAATTTAATATTTTCACTAAAATATATTTCCTTATACTGGTAAACAGGGTTTTCATGGAATTTCCTCGTTTCTTATTGGATGTTCGTCGAACTGAAACTGCTTTATCAGTGACTCAATCATATGTATGAGGTTTTAAAATATAGGTTATGTAGCTTTAAGTTCATGCGAAAAAACAGAGAAACATTCAAGGTTGCACACAACACGGTACACACGAACTCGAATACTGGTCACGCATAATCACCCCATAGAACGTCAACCTTAAACAAACGAAGTCGTATAACATATTTTCTTTTGATTAATGGAGTTGTCGATACTCGTACCACAACTACCGTCTTGTCTGACCGCTCATATAAAACAAGGCAATGATGATACATTTTAGTTAGCAAACTACAATAAATCATTTGAATCTTGTGGATACAAACATATTAAATACAAAATTGACAACTGATAGTACATACGGAATGCAAAATCACTTAACAAATGAACGATGGGAGCAGCTATATTGAGCACGTGATGAAATTATCTGACGTGATTGGTCAAATGTTACAATTTATAACCGGAAGTTTTATGGAGGCAGCCATTTGTAATTTATAATGGCGTCCATTATATTAAGTGTCAGATGATTCAATATGATTCAATATGATACTAGTTTTAGCTTTCCAAAAAGCTTCATTCTAGAGCTTTTTAATGCAAATTTTAATCATAAGAAGGCAACAGTGACAATGACAGAGTGATAGATAAACATTCTGTGGGTAAATCTATTATGTGGTAATGAGTTTTATTTGGTATGTCTGACTGACTTCTCAAATAAGAAATGAAACTTGCATAAAACATGATGAAAGTTGTTGTATTTATTGGTTAATGAACATGCATGTAAATTACAATAAGAGTTGAAAAAGTCTCCCATAACATGAAATGTTGCTAAAACATGAGACTGATGCACTTGTCACGTGATCCAATTTCCCGCCACATGTCATGACATAAAAATTGCAATATGGAAGTTTCAATTTAAGATATAATTATCAGTGCATCTTCAGAACACAATTAAATACTGGATGCAAAAAGTAAAACATTGCATGCATTATTACACTTTGCATTTAGTCCACATCTATGCAATAGTGTGCAACATTCCGGAAAACCCGGAAACACTCGAGCAACAAAACAGCAGTTAAAACGCAAGACTATTACAGAAATGGAATCGCCTAATTCATGTCAAAGATTTCGCCCCAATCGTAAGCTTTTGACATAGTATATCGGCGAGTAGTCCCCTACTCGTAACTACTCGCGGATTTCCAGCTAGCTTCGGATATAGTATACTGGTGCCCAAACTAACTATTGCAACGAACATTAGTGAGGTGTCAAGGACAATCGGGGACCATTCTACAGAGATAGTATATCAGCGAGTAGTCTGGTACCCTTCCCCTAATGCGCTCGCTACCGGCAAGCTTCGGAAATAGTATATCGGCGAGTAGTCTGGTACCCTTCCCCTACTGCGCTGGCTATTCTCAGCAAGCGCGGTAGAGGAATAATGGTTCCAGACTAATAGGCGAGGTGTTCCGATTGCCGTTAGACTGCTACACAGCGTTTAAATATAAACGATTGTAGAACTCCGCCATTATGTTTACTTGCTTGTTTTATAGGCGTAGCCATTTTCACAGTTTATAGATATCCCGCCACCTTAATTTCTTTATGTAAGTGACGCGTCTGCATTATGTAAAGGTGTGAAAGCGCTAATTATTTTTCCATAGGCCACAATGTAAAAATGAGAACTTCTGCTGACTTCTTGCAACTTCAAATAAAGTATGGATAATGTAGCACTGTTATTTTCATGAAGTCCTACCTCTGTCCTTTTGAAAAATCACCAGAAACCATGGGGTCACAAGACATGTAAGAGAACCCCATCATGTTGACAACCGCAAGTCAAGGTCACAGCTGTTTCTTGCAGAGCTGCTCTCAATGTTTGTATCATGTGGCCCTGCATTCGAATTCTGCAACATTTTTAAAAAATAACCCATCAGAAGTCATAAATAAGCTTCTAATATATATAGCAACAAAATACAGCAACAATTTGCCAACCTTTTTCCACATAAAGTGTTTTTTATCAACAAAAAAGGGGAACTACTTTTAGTAATAGGGACTACATTCGACTACACCTCGGAGATTTTTATGTTAATTGGTGGTAGTAAACCTATAAGAGGGTAAAAAATAAGTATATAATGATGGTACATTGCTAGTTATGTTGTCAAATGTAAAACTAAACAATTAAAGCAAGTTTTGGTTCAAAATCTTGCATGGAAAAAAAAATATGACTCTTTTGCTGCACCATATAAAAACAGGTTGGTGAGCTGTTCGGACAGTCAATTTGTCTGAAAGTCATGTAACTGCTGTTTTAATTTTTTTTTCATAAAACGCGTTACACAGCTATGAACCTTATACACCAATGTCATTGTTAGATGTATAGCATCGCTTTAAAACATTTTTCATAAGCTCAATGTGTTATTACACTAGTTTAATATAATCGGACATCTGCAATTTTAATTAGATTTTTCCCTTTTTTCATGAAAATAACAAACTTAAAGCTAGTATTTGGACTCTGATGTTGTCAATAAGCTAGAAATTACCCTTAATGAGTTTTTGCAAACATTGTTTGATCTTTTTAAACTGCCAATTATAAAATCAAAACAACAGTATTCAATCAGTAGCCAGTAATTGGACCACAGGTGGCCATCATAACAGCCATGTCAAACTTTGACACGTTTGACACAAGGTGGCAATTAACAGGTTACTACTCAAAACAATAATAGTTTTCTCTATTCTACTTCAGTGTGGCTAAAATAAAAATGCATTTCATTCAGTTGAGGATCTTGTATTAGCACGTGTTTTTTTTTTAAACACCACAATGCCTGCGACTAAGAGAAAAAAAATCGCAAAAAAAGTGGGATTTCAGAAAGGGAATTCTTTTAGCAAAGGTATGAAATTCAATTTTGTGAAGTCTAATACTGCAGATGCAAAGAAAACTTATGCAAGGCTCCCATTTGAGAGTTTTAGGGCTAGAGTTAATGAATCTTCTGGTGTTTTTACCTTCAATGATGTCGATGGTACTAGTACCAAAACTGTACCGTTGCGACCTCTATCTGGGCGCCAAAAGTTGATTGATAAATACGTCAACTCTGGGGACACCAAGTTTCATCCAGACTTGCTGACACACAAGCTGTACCGCCCTTTTGATGTTCAGCAAATGTTCAATTCTGAAATAAGAAATCACATGGTTAAGAACTCAGACTGTGGTGGTGATTTGGTGTTTGATGCCGAACACTCCAAAAAATGGGGTCTCTGTTGGTCCGAACGTCTGAAGTGCACTAAATGTTTCTATGTTGGTGAATACTACAAGCTGTATGAAGAGATTAACATAAAAAAAGCAGGTAGAAAGGCTGCCAAGGCCAACATTGGTCTGCAGTTAGGTCTGCAAACAAGCTCAATTAGCAACACGGCTGCTTGTAGAATCTTGGTCCATACTGACATTATACCTCCATCTACAAACAGCATGCACAAAGCTGCCATTAAGGTTAGTGAATCAATGGTCAAACTGAATAAGTCAAACATGCAAGAGTTAAGGCAAAATCTAATTCGAGAAAATGACAAATGTGGTAATAAAGAAAAACACTGTATTCGGGCCGAGGGAGACTCGTGTTATAATAATCCTCTATTTAATTCGGAGACTACGCCTTTTCAGGCTGGTACGATAGTCGCTACGACAATGTGTGAAAATAACACAAAAGAAAAATTAATTATTGGAGTTCATGTTGGCAACAAACTATGCACTGTGGCTACCAGACTTTTAAATTCTGGCCAGATAGTAGAATGTCCAAACCACCCAGGAAACTGCACTTCTAATGTTGCCAAAACCGAGGCGATAGGAAATGAAAAAAAATGGAATAAAATAGTAGCTGATGAAATATCGCAAGATCTCAAGGTTACCTATTACACTGGGGATGGGGATTCCAAGGGTCATTCTGGGGTGGATTTGAGCCAGGGAAAGGGAGTAACACATCTAAAAGACACCAGACACTTGGCAAATTCTCTTAAAAGAGAGTTGTACAAGGCCCCTTTTAGTAAAAACATGTTAAAAGGCCCGGGTCTGACAAAATCTAACCTAAAAAACAGATTTGCTCTAGCGGTTAAAAACAGGTGCATGCGTGAACTGACAGCAGCACACAAAAAATTTAACAACAATGTTCCATGCATTGAGACAGCAATGAAAACAATAATACCTACTATTGTGATGTGCTTCAAGGGTTACTGCGGGGACTCGTGTAGTAAACACAGTCTTGTTTGCTGCGGCGACTACAGAAAGGCAAAATGCTACTTACCGCAGAATGGTAAAGTTCAAATGAGTAATACAGATGAAATCCTCCTTGAAAACTGCATTAAGATCCTTTTAGGACCTGGCAATGTAGAAAAGACTAAGTTCTTAACAAACACTCAAAAAAGTGAGGCTGTTAATAGAGCTTACCAGGCATGCCTTCCCAAGGCAGTGACTTTCCCTCGAACATGTACTGGCCGTATTCATTCGCAGGTCCTTAAATTGAATCTTGGGTACGCAGACTCCACTGTACTGAAAAATGAAACCATGGGTGCCAGTCTGGTAAAAGGCTCGTCTGTTATCCAGCATGTAAAATGCACTCATGCGAGTCATCTTAGACGTAAAAGCAAGCTGAGACAGCTAAAATCAAAAGCCTCACGCCATGCATCTCGAATGAGAAATTATCAGATTCATGCACAAGTACATTCTCGGGAACACTATGCCAAAGGCCTCACTGACCCCAAACTAGATATTTCCAAGATCAAGCATCTTGTTGACCATGCATATGCTTAGAGCTGTGTATCTAAAGCAATGTACTTACCGATAGTGACTTCTCAAGACGACCATGTCTATTTTATGGCGAAACCGAACCGTATGAGTGTCGGTACTGCGCTACTAAATGCATGTTGCGTATTGTACATGTATATAAAATGTAAATAGTGTAAATATAATGTAGAACGTACCTTTTAGATATACAATATATTACGTAGCGGAGCGGCTACCAGACAGTCAGGGTACACACGGTCCCCATGTCTGTGCCCAAAGCATTTCTCCCTTGTGCATTTTTTTCGATCATTATTAACCGACTGTGGTTCAAGGCTCAAATGCATAACTTTTAAACACAGGGAATGCTTGCAAAGATGTGACACATGTAACAGGGGGTCCAGGACAAAGTTGTTATGATGTAGCATCCATGAAACCCTGTGCACATACATGTATTTTGATGCATTATCAGTTGGAAGCTTTACTTTCAGCTTCCCATATACAGTATGGCCATCTGACATAGTGCCAGTCCATATAACACAACCTGTGTTCCCCAAAGGCACTGATCTGGCCTCTAAACGGTGTCTTAATGTTGTTAAAAACTCTTCAGTTTGCATTTTTGTAAAGAAATTTGAGTAGCAGACGATAAATATTGAAATTGACTTTTGACCCGGAAATGCTTATAGGTGTGAAAGCGCTAATTATTTTTCCATAGGCCACAATGTAAAAATGAGAACTTCTGCTGACTTCTTGCAACTTCAAATAAAGTATGGATAATGTAGCACTGTTATTTTCATGAAGTCCTACCTCTGTCCTTTTGAAAAATCACCAGAAACCATGGGGTCACAAGACATGTAAGAGAACCCCATCATGTTGACAACCGCAAGTCAAGGTCACAGCTGTTTCTTGCAGAGCTGCTCTCAATGTTTGTATCATGTGGCCCTGCATTCGAATTCTGCAACATTTTTAAAAAATAACCCATCAGAAGTCATAAATAAGCTTCTAATATATATAGCAACAAAATACAGCAACAATTTGCCAACCTTTTTCCACATAAAGTGTTTTTTATCAACAAAAAAGGGGAACTACTTTTAGTAATAGGGACTACATTCGACTACACCTCGGAGATTTTTATGTTAATTGGTGGTAGTAAACCTAAACAATACTGATTGAAATCCCAAAACATGTATGTAGATCAGACGCTTGGCCACGATCGTGGTTGGGAATGCGCTTTATTTAGCCGTAATTTACGGCAAAGAAACCGGCATTTGACTGTCCCTTGTTCTGAGTGAAACGGTACATGCGCAGTGAAACAGTCTACGATTGCCGTTTACCATGATTTTGAAATACTTCGGTTCTTATAATTGAAGCTAACGTGCTTACGGGGTCGCGTAGTGCAATGTTGACTTTAGATCTTCGTTCTCAAGAGAGAACGAAGAATCATATCAACTGAAAACAAGCGTATATGATACAAATATGGCTCTGGGTGTACATAGTGTTCTTGGTTGTTTAATTTCGACTTTTTTGTATGGGATACGGGGTCATGTCCAACTTTAAACATCTCACACCTGATCCTCAATTAAACACCCGGTATTGTACCAGTATGTGAAACACCCGGTATTGCACCGGTATGTGAAACACACGGTATCAATCTCTACCACAGTCATATACTGACCCTGTCAACGTCAAAGAAAGTAGGGCGAACGGTTAGGTCACGTGATTATTCAAATATGTTATGACGATGTTTAAAATAGATCCGCAAAGATAAAATATAGACAATTTAGAGATAATTTTCTGCTATTCAGCTTCGGTTTGAAATATTTACATATGCGTATCGATTGAGGAGACCTATTACGGGGGCGTATTATTTGTAGTAAAATTAGTCCCGATTAAAACTAAATTGTTTTCATGCATAATTTCAAATATTGCAGCATCTAATTTGCAGATATTCTGAAAATTATATGTACACAATAAATAAATAAGTTTCAGGCAAACATATTCCAATTTAGCAGGTTTTACCAAATCTTGTAATTTAGTAGTTAGCAGAGATATATGTGAGTGCAAGGAACGATAACTCTGCGTGGAGATTGACACGGTATTGCACCGGTATGAGAAGCACGCGGTATTTTCGGACCTATGACAACATTTGACGTCAAACTCATGCAATCTTTACACACCAACGTTATACGTTGGGACATCGAGACAAAAGAAAGCGAGCGTATTCCCAAGGTAGCCTTCGTTGCCAATTTATAAATTTATCATTTTCAGAAATTAACTTAAATAATAATCTGTATATATATCTGTCTCGAGAGTATTATGAAATAATGCAAAGAGATTGACATGTAAGGAAATAAAGCACTCGTGGGGAAATCTGTCTTCGAACTGAAATAAGTTAAATATGTGACACGGCACCACCACGGGACTTGTGCCTCTGTGGTATAATCAAATGTGCCTGGAAACAGATCGTATCACTGTCTCAGTTGTAATACAAAACGCGCACTTCTGGTTGGTTGTTATGTAAGAAAATAAAACACTCCTGGAGAAATCTGTCTTTAAATAGAAATATGTCAAATAGGTATAAATGCGATGTCTGCATAAAAAAACCGCCGTACTTAATTTGACTAGACCTTAATTATCATCGGCGTAGTTAACATTCCAAATACGGAATGAGATTTCAGTCGAGAAGAAATTAACGATTAATTCAAGCAGAATATGTATGATAATACAGGGTCGTTACAAAATGATAAGATCAGCGTGATATCCTTCTCTTTGGTGAGTTTTATGCGTGAACGTCTGGTATTGAAGATTTAGTCAATTGAAATAAAGCTGTTGTTTATGCAGGCATTGTGCGATGTCTGCAGAAACCTCGCCGGAAAGTGGGAATGGAGTCGAGCTGCATACGTACCAGAATTTCAAAGCAAATGAATCATAGCTCTATGGTAGGCAGTGCAAAGTATGTTGATTTTGTCAAAGTTGTTAAGCACATGTGTTTCCCTCCGTGTATGTGGTTCGGGAAAAAAACATATTTAAAAATATATATCAAGCCGAAGATTTATAAGTAATTGATAGACATGAACTTATATAGTGATGGGGTGGGTAATTTCTAATAGGAAGGTTATTAATAATGGTATTTTCAATGATAAAAACAAGTTTACGTTTAATATATTTAATTGTACGCTACGTAGTTATCCGTGTCTCTTACATTTATAGTTATACAAAATGAATGCTTCTTTTTTTTTATCCGAACACCACTGGCAGATACGCCAATACCTAACCATTGGATGGATGCTCTTTGGTTCTTTTTTTTTAAAGCTGTCAACTGAAACATTGGTCTCTTAGAAAGTATGCCGTCTGTTAATAGAGCTGGTCTTTTAAGCATGTTCGGCTGTATATCCGAGTAAAATGTCACGTCTGGTAACTGGTAGGTCTTATGTCATCTTTTATAAGAGCACTATCCCACGAAGGCAGTACGCGTTCTTTAGATTCCATACTCGGCCATAGTTCGGGCAGTTTTATCGGGTACGATTCTCCAGCTCGCCATACTGCCACGGGAAAAATTCTCTTCTTAACATTTCTGACTTGACCTTGTGTATCTTCAAGCATGACGTCACAGTCGTCAATTCTAATAACTGTGACGTCAGCTTCCTTTCCTGTCGTTAAAGATCCAATCACATCTGCCATCCCATACGCATGCGCGGGTGCTGACGTCACGGATCGAATGATTTCCATCAAAGGCATTCCAAGATGGAGGAATTTCGTCATGACGGTAGGAAGGTCATATGCTGGGCCATCGTGTGTTGCCGTGTGCAAGTCACTACCTGTGAATAGTGATCATGCACAATATATCTGTAGATGATTTAATACGATTTCAAGATGTTAAATGTTTAAATTACCACTGCATATAACATGTACCTATATTATCATAAAGGATATGACAAAGTGGGTACCGCCCTAAAATGGATAGGGATTTCTTTTTCTTAGAAAATAACGCTGGGGGTTATAGAGAGAATATTATGTCAGTGCCTTTTACTATCAAGTTATTAGGCGAGGCTTAGAAAACGAAGAATGGCGAGGCTCTGCCGAGCCATTGTTCGTTTTCGTGCCGAGCCTAATAAACTTGATAGTAAAAGGTACTGACATAATATTCTATTTATCATGTAGATTAGCCAAATTTTCTGTATGAATTACTTTTATTACCTATTTCTCAGAATGTTACGCTTATCGAGGACGCCGCCATGTTCGTTTTTTGTTTCTTTTATGACGTCAGGCAACGTTACGTGGCTAACGTAAGATAACGTTACGTACAATAAACGTCGAGTGATTCCGCATTGATTTGCTCTATTGGTAAGTGCCAAATAAAGCAAAATTTAATAGGTCACCCCTTTATTGGGCAGAAAAGTGCACATCTGCATGATAAATCCTGTTCTAGTGTGCATAAAACCTCAAGCTTACGCAATTGCCCATATACAACTTTTTAAATTCAATTAAACAGGACAAAGAAATCCCCGCCACGCTATATCCTCTAACAAACTAGGCAGCATGGACAGTCAGTACAAGTAAAAGAAAAGATGATCATGTATATATAGAGGATCTTACATGAGTACTCATTCATTATTGAATTTATTAAACGAGTTCGCAAAATGATATAATGCGAGGCTCTTGCCGAGCATTATATACTTTTTGCTAACGAGTTTAATAAATTCAATAATGAATGAGAACGAATGTTAGATTCTATTTATCATATAACTCACATATCGACTTTTACTGCATTCTTTAACACGCGAAACTGACATAAACCGCGAAAATTGGATCATAGTCATTATCGTCTTTTTTTAACAGCGCATACTGGGATTATTTGCATACTTATATAATTAGTGGTATATCGAAAATATAGAATGGTGTTATTCCACTCCCACACCGTAAGTTGAGTGATAAATGAATATAAAAAGGCCTAGAATGCCACAAAGTAAATATTCTATTTTTGGCAGGTCAGAGTCTCGGGATAAACATATCGTTTTAAATGTCATTGCCTGAAACATTGCGCATATTTACTTACCCAGCAGATCAGGCCAAAATCCTTTTCTCGTAGCAAGTTCTGCAACTGTCCAATTAAAACCACCAGCACCATGTCCCACATCAAATAGTACACCGCGTGATTTAGCATCGATGACGTCACCATGTATGTCACGTGATACGTTGTCGATGATTGATTCAGCATGGCCATGGAATGCGTGTGTGTATATATCGCCGGCTCGTAGGTCACCGGGACACCCAAGCTGGACGTTCGAATCTAAAATTTAAATGTTTTCAGAAACGTTAACGATCACTGTTTTTTAAAGACGCATTTCCTGCCTAGAGGTGAGATAGATAGCTATCATTCAAAGTTCAGGGGCGTAACGCCTTCACGACCAGTCCTACCATGGACGCCACAATAATTCTGACGAAAATCGTACACAAAGCGTCATTTTTGTGTATTTTTATCCAAATCAACAAATTTCTATTAAAGTTGGTAGATTCTAATCTACCTGCCGAAATAATTTTGTGCACACTCAACTGCAGTCAAGCTCAATAACACCATTAATTAGTGAATGTTGAACAGTTAAGACGTGCATACGTTCTAATATAATATATAAATATACAGTATGTATTACTATGGAAAAATTGTTGTTGTTGTTGTTGGACGCTCCAATATGAAACCCTTCGTTACGCTCCTGACTGTTGGATATATAATCTTTCAGAAAGAAAAGAAAGGCTGCACATTTACTTTTTGGATATATTCAAAAAAAAATAACAGTAAAACAAGTTTTCAAATGTACAAACTGTATGCATTGATAGCGTAGAGATAAAGTTCCTTCTCTAACAGACTTTGAGTTCCTCAAAGTCAAAAAGAGGGAAAAACAAAAATTGTAAAATGCAATTGAGTACAACTAACAGTAATTGGTATTTTATACTATTGCGATGCCGAATTCTGGTGAAACGGTTTATATAAGTCATATTGGTGATAAATGACGCAGCAGACGTTGTTTTTGTTTGTTTGGTATTTATATTAACGTCAGTTCCCAGCACATTTTAGGCTATGTCTGACGGTCGATTTGTTTGTGGTGGAAGCAGACCATCCACTTATTCCTGGGTAAAACCAGTACTGTATACCTCCCGCCATGTGTAAGAATCGACACTTTATCGCAGCAGATGGTAAAATAAAATAAATGGTATCCATTCGTATTGTACTGGCGAAGAGCATCGTATTGTTTGTGCCGGATAAAGAATCTGAAAGGAATTTGAATGAATAATTGAAGAAATCTCATTGATCATCGAATTACAAACAAAATACAAGGTAACGTTTAATATAGCAAAGGAAGTCGTAACAAAGGGAGCGTTAAAGTTTCACTAGAGTCGCAGGTGTAAATGAGTTATTTATAACTTGCTGACGTCTTTTTTATGAAGTATTTCTAAAGAGTCTATACACTGAACGACTAATCATGGTTCTCTAAAAACAAACGTCGTGTAAAAAAAACAAAAAAACAATTATGACCGAATTAAACGGAAAAAGTTAAGTGTGTATCTAAATTAAGGTTTCCGTGATTCGAGAAATAATTTCTATAAAACGTATTATAACAAAGAAAACACACCCAATCTCTCTCACTCTCTGATTACAAACCCGATCTGTTTATGGCGCGTTACGAAAGATAGGTTGGTTGAATGGTTGTTAACGTCATTTTCTGCACATTTTAGGCTATATATGACTGTCTATTTTTTCGTGGTGGAGGCAGACCATCCACTTTTTACAGGGTAGAACCAGTAATGTATACCTCCGTAAGTAAGAATCGACAATTTCTCACAAGTCGAGCTCCCAGTGGGATTCGAACCCGCAGCGGTGAGAGGCGAGAACGTCTCAAACGCAGCGTCCCTGCATATAGGCGCTTAAGTGAATTGGCATATAGTGTTACAATTGTTCGTCCGTCCGTCCGAATGTCTGTTTAGAAAAGAAGCCGCAATTCTACCTGAGTAACAAACGAATATGTGTGTGTGTGTGTGTGTGTTTGCGTGTGCGTGTGTGTGTGTGTGTGTGTGCGTGTGCGTGTGCGTGTGCGTGTGCGTGTGCGTGTGCATTAATGATATGATGAGACGTACATTATTTCACTTTTATAAATTAAAATTAATAATTTTATAAAATAAATATTTAGTTGTAGAACAAAATGTTACTTTATTTCACATTTAATCGGAGTAATACCTAATTGTATTATTGAGCAGAGTGGAACGTCATGTTAATCAAATTATTTATCTATTGTTTTCCAACTGTCAATTATTTATATGGACTTACATTTTAATTATGTGATAAACTCTTTCCGTAATATAGTTCCCTTCGTCTATGTATGCATTCATTCATTTTAATTGTCTATTTATGTATTTTAATGCGACATACGTTCTCTCTTTATAATACAGCATACAGCGGAAAGTTACGTTTTCAGAGTATGGTGTAGAAACACTGAATGATACTTAAACATCAACTTTTGATTAATTCATCAGAAAGTGTCATATCAAAGTGAATATGTAGGTATGAAACCACTAATTATTTTCCGCTAACCTCTAAGACACCAATGTTAAAGTGTCACATATTAATGATTTGCTGCAAATTCAACTCAAGTATGGATAATGTAGCAGTGTAATGTTCATATAGAAAACTAATTTTCTACTTGTGAAAAATCACCAGAAAAGATGAGGTCACAAGATATGCAAGAAAGTTCTTGTTTGTTTACTAAACAGGTCAAAGGTATAGCGGTTTCCATTGATTGACTGACACAAAGTGTAAGCACTGAGTCGAAATTTCGAAAATGTTCATCAGTGATCCAGTTAGTCCTATTAATACGCTTCTTATACATACAACCACAAAATCGAATAGAAATGGGCAGTTTTCCCCTACTTATAATGCCATTTCCATCAAAACAGGAGGGATTACTTTTTATTATAGGAACTATATTCGGCTACACCTAGGAGCTTTACATGTAATTAGTGGTGGTAAACCTGTACACACAGATACTAATTAGTACTAAATAGTGGTGGTAAACCTGTACACATAGATAATAAACAAGTGAGTAAACACTTTAAAGGGACACGCGGCAATCTTGATGTTTTAAACTCACGGCGTCCCGTTAGTTTTTTTTTACACAACTTCCATTTGTTCAATTGATAACAGTAATTATAAGAATAGTATCATCAAATTGTTTTTGATATTATTAACTGTTGTTTATCTTTCACCAATATTATATTTAAACATGTGTTAGAATAAGACGAACAAATCACAAAACAAATATTTAATTATATGCCAGCAGGTTTAAAGTTAAAATTGTATGCTGAAAAAAAATATCAAAACGCTTATTTTAATGCTCGATAAAAACTTCAAGATTGTCATGTGTCCCTTTAAAGATCGTCTCCAGTAAATCAGTGTAACGGGGTTATTCATACTTTAAACGTTCACTTTGCTGGTCCAGCCGGTCCCCTTTCCTAATCTTATTTAGCAATTGCATATATAACGTTAGCGCCTCCGTACACGGGATAGTAAAGACGCTGTGTCCAAAACGTTCTCGCCTCTCACTGCTGCGGTTTCGAATCCCACTGGGAGCTCCACTTCTACGTGAGAAAGTGTCAGTTCTTATGAATCATTGAAAGTATGCAGTGCTGGTTCTACCCAGGGCGATCTGTCTCTACCACAAAAAAAGACCGTCATAATGGACTAACATGTGATAAAAATGACGTAAAACACAATTCAAACAAACAAATACAACGTTAGATGACATGAACGCATGCATCACCTACAACTGTATAAAAGGGACTAAAAGGCAATCTTGAAGTGTATATCAAACATTAAATTTAACATCTCGGTTTATTAATCTAGTATTATTTTGTCTTTAAACCTGCGTGCATATACTTAAATAAAAACAACTGAGTTTTCGTTTATTTTATAACCTGTTTCGATGACAGCCATATCCAGCGCTGAAGATATTTTTGGTGTAAAGGGGAGTAAATTGTTAGTGAATGAATTAGATTTGAAAAACTGCAAATTCTTGTGACTCTGCCAAAATTCATTTAACCAAAACGCTCTGACATTATGCGCTACTAGACAACATAATGGTACTTCTACCAAATGTTATTTAAAAAAAATCGGATGCAAAATATAGGACGAGTTATGCGGATCGACTTGACAATCGTCAAGGCCGCGTAACTCCGTCAAAATTCATGTGACCGGAACCAATGACAACATGATACTGATACTACCTACCATGTTTCACGAAAAACGGATGAAAACAGTAGGAAGAGCTTTACACGTGAAACACTTCAAAGTCCCGTTACTCCGCCAAAACGCATTCAGCCGGAATACCCAGACAATATGTGCTACTAGACATGATACCGATACTCCTACTAATTTAAGTTTCATGAAATCGGATGAAAATATAGAAGAAATTAAACGGAAAGAAATGTGTGACGGACGCACGCACACACGGACGATTTTAAATATTGAAACAATTCAAGAGTGTCGAGTGTCCCTGTAAGGTAACCACATCGTGTCATTATTGTGAGAACAGATTACATGTCAGTAATTTCAACATTTGACTATTATAACAGGGTTTATCACATAACTTACGGTGTAGGAGTGGAATAACACCTTTCTATATTTTCGATATACCACTAGTTATATAAGTATGCAAATGAGCCTACTATGCGAAGTCAAAAAAATCGATACTGACTATGATCCAATTCCCACAGTTTATGTCGGTTTCGCGTGTTAAAGCGACATGCAAAATGCAATAAAAGTCGATATGTGAGTTATGTGATAAATAGAATCTAACATAAGTTCTCATTCATTATTGAATTTATTAAACTCGTTAGCAAAAATGACATAATGCTAGGCAAGAACTCATTTAAGATCCTCTATAAACTGTATTGCAATTTTTGACTTTTACAACGGTACAGCAGGCGTTAAATGGTCGCACATTTTGTTCATTGGCGACGCGCAAATATTGCTGTATGGCGACGTGTTAAACAAGATTTGCGACCATTGATTTTCCGATATGCGACCAATGAAAGATGAAGTTTCAGACATGGCTCTGCCAGGAAGTGAACCCACGCGAGGCCTCTCTGTCCTGAATGGAGCAGATTGTTGAATTTGCAATGGCATCGTGCAGACTAGTGTATCCAATGTGTATAATGATATACCCTGTGTAACACGAACTGTAAGACCAAAACAACGGTCGAGAAATTTGAACGGTATATACCTGATTTCTGGGTAGGTACGGTGGATATAGCGTGGTGGGTCATCAAGGGTAGACCACACTTCCCGGCTACTGACAGCGCCCGCCTGTTAATGGAAGACAAATGCAAGTGTTGTTAAACGGCTAAGGCCAACAGTATATGTAAGATTACCCTAGTAGCTTAAAAACATATCATAAATAGGTAGGGAATATATTAGACTGTTCTGGGTTCCGTATAGGTACTCGCATAGTATCAGTCTTCAATCAGCGCTTTTATGTTTGTAACTTTTAGATGGAGAAATCAGCTAAATGACATTGCAAAACTGTGATGATAATATTGACTTTGACTGTTAATGCCATTTGGACGGAATGACTGTCACAGGGTGATCAACAGCAAATAGTTAAATGAATCAGACATTTTGTAGAAATAATCCCATACCTGTAAGCCTCCTTTTCAGTTTTACCCTCATCACAGACGCTAGCTGACAGCCTGATTTTGACACCAACAATGACGTCACGATTGTTGTCAATGCATTTCCGACATGCGTCCTCGTCAAGAATAGCCAACGTGTCTGATTCACCCCCCGAAGCTGCAAAAGATAATGTGTAGTAGACAGACGATAATGTGTAGTAGACAGACGATAATGTGTTGTGTAGTAGACAGACGATAATGTGTAGTAGACAGACGATAAACATAATGTGTAGTAGACAGACGATAATGTGTAGTAGAGATAAACATAATGTGTAGTAGACAGACGATAATGTGTAGTAGACAGACGATAATGTGTTGTGTAGTAGACAGACGATAATGTGTAGTAGACAGACGATAAACATAATGTGTAGTAGACAGACGATAATGTGTAGTAGAGATAAACATAATGTGTAGTAGACAGACGATAATGTGTAGTAGACAGACGATAATGTGTAGTAGACAGACGATAATGTGTAGTAGACAGACGATAAACATAATGAGTAGTAGACAGACGATAATGTGTAGTAGACAGACGATAATATGTAGTAGACAGACGATAATGTGTAGTAGACAGACGATAAACATAATGTGTAGTAGACAGACGATAATGTGTAGTAGAGATAAACATAATGTGTAGTAGACAGACGATAATGTGTAGTAGACAGACGATAATGTGTAGTAGACAGACGATAAACATAATGAGTAGTAGACAGACGATAATGTGTAGTAGACAGACGATAATGTGTAGTAGACAGACGATAATGTGTAGTAGACAGACGATAAACATAATGTGTAGTAGACAGACGATAATGTGTAGTAGACAGACGATAATGTGCAAGACGATAATGTGTAGTAGACAGACGATAATGTGTAGTAGACAGACGATAAACAAAACGGTATGGAGATAATGTGTAGTAAACGGTATGGAGATAATGTGTAGTAGACAGATGATAAACAAAACGGTATGATACGAAAATGAATGTTTACAACATTTAGTACTTTTTTAATAAAGTATTTAGTACGACTCAGCCGGGGAGTGATCGGACCAACGACCTCCCGCAAACTAGGCGGACTCTCTACCATTACGTAGATAATAGTATACTCTACTAACTGCGATAATCTTCGTACAAAAGCTATTTCTGGTAGTTTCCGTTATAGTTCGGAATGATCGGTACGGTACGGCTTTTACCTCCAACCTTGCGTCATATATAGTAATGGAAAAAACACTTTCCACTGGAACGTGGTATATCATAGGTGCCAGGTTGCTATCAAGAAAAGCTCTGTAAATAGTTTGACCAAAGACACAAGCTATCCGAAAAAGTATTTGAGAAGTTCTGAAAAGCCTCCTCCAAAAAGTCGAAAAATTTGTCAACAAACTATATTCCATCCTTTTAGGTATTATACCACTAATTACTTTCCCCGAGACACCAATGTTAAAGTGTCACATATTAATGATTTGCTGCAAATTCATTTCAAGTATGGATAATGCAGCAGTGTAATGTTCATATAGAAAACTAATTTTCCACTTGAAAAATAACCAGAAAAGGTGGGGTCACAAGACATGTAAGAAAGTTCTTGTTTGTTTACTATACAGGTCAAGGGTACAGCTGTTTTCATTGATTGACTGTTTTCATTGCTCACAAAGTGTAAGCATAGAGTCGAAATTTCGAAAATGTTCATCAGTGATCCAGTAAAACTTATTAATACGCTTCTTATACATACAACCATAAAATCGAATAGAAAGGGGCAGTTTTCCCCTACTTACAATGCCCGTTTTCATCAAAAAAGGAGGGATTACTTTTTATCATAGGAACTACATTCGACTACACCTCCCCTACTTATAATGCCCGTTTTCATCAAAAAAGGAGGGATTACTTTTTGAACTACATTCGACTACACCTCCCCTACTTATAATGCCCGTTTTCATCAAAAAAGGAGGGATTACTTTTTATTATAGGAACTACATTCGACTACACCTCGGAGGCTTACATGTAATTAGTGGTGGTAAACCTTTAGCCGGGGCGGAAGTGCGTAATTTTCCCGTAATTCATAGACTGTTTACCCTCACATCTGCATTCGTAACTGTCATTGCAGAGAATCAGACTAAAATAGAATTGAATAATTGTACCTACACAAATCAGCGTTACGTTGTAGAATCGGGTACCAATACATTATTACGCAATTCTGCCACGGCTAAAATGGCAGCTGTCATACCTTGTATGTAATATAGTTTGTTGACAAAATTCGACTTTTTGGAGGAGACTTTTCAGAACTTCTCAAGTAGTTTTTCGGATAGCTTGTGTCTTTGGTCAAACTAATTTACAGAGCTTTTCTTGATAGCAAACCTGGCACCTATGTGGTATATGCCATATTTAAGAGATCCCAAGTCCAAAGTGATACAATAATTCATTTATACATTTTAGTATTCCTGTTGTTGTTTTTAGCAGAGCTAATGGGATGACCTGTTGTCCGTCGTCCGTTAACGTTGGCCTTGTGAACACTCTAGCACCTTCATTTATTATATGATCGTTACCAAACTTGAACAGATTGTTAATAGCAATGAATTCTTAGATAAGTTCTAAAACCAGTTAGATCGGACCATTTACGTCGGAGTTATGGCCCTTGATTTTGCTAAAAGATATGCTATAATTTGGCTTTGGTGTTAACACGATAATGTCTCTTTAAGAAGATAGGGCCTTCATTTGGCACGATTTTAATGAAACTGTGCAGGGATGATCAGTATCAAATCTAGTTATGTATATCATGACATGTTCCGGTTGACTGATTTTTGGCGGAGTTATGGCCATTTAAAGGTTTTAATACACAAACGTTGTCCGGAATATCTTTCCTGAACCCCTGGCAGGATTTCAACGAAACGTTACAGGGATGATTAGTACCAGGCCTAGTGTTACATATCATCAACGTGTTCCGGTTGAATGATTTTTGGCTGAGTTATGGCCCTTTAAAACTTTTAATACACAAACCTTGTCTCTGGACTAGTTCTCCTGAACCCTTGGTCGGATTTCAATGAAACTGCAGGGATGATCAGTACCAGGCCTAGTCGTGCATATCATCCCCGTGTTCCGGTTGAATGATTTTTTGTGGTACTATTCAGACTAATCGTTTCTGAGATAATTTCCTAATGTCAACGAATGTTTGCGGTGACGATGAGTACCCAGCCTAGATGCGCATATCATCGCCGTGTTCCGGTTGAATGATTTTTGGCAGAGTTATGGCCATTTAATGTTTTTACTTCACTAACTTTGTACAGGCTAGTTCTCCTGAACGCCTGGCCTGATTTCAACGAAACTTGGCAGGGATGATCAGTACCAAGCCTAGTTGAACTATCATCATCGTGTTTTTGTTGAATTATTTTTGACACAGTTATTGCCTCTTAAACTTTGTCCGGACTAGTTTTCCTGAACTTCTGGCCGGATTTCAACGAAACTTGGCAGAAATGATCAGTACAAAGCCCAGTTGCGCATATCTTCGTTTTGTTCCGGTTGGATTTTTTTGACCGCTCCTTAGACGTTAGCTTTCCTTAACCCCTGGCTGGATTTCAGTGAACTTGGCAGGAATGATCAGTACCAAACCTTGTGCGCATATTGTTGTCGTGTTTCCCATCACATACTCCATATAGAAAGTAGAGCGATACAGGCCCTCTTGGGCCTCTTATTTAAATTCAATTTGAGCGACGAAATAGTATGCAAAGTGTTGCATGTTGCTCTTTACTTTTCCCATGATGCTCCACAAGGAATAAGGTTATTCAAACTTACATCCAGACGATAGGGTTGACGCGGCCAGCCCGTGTTGTGCTATATGAAGCAGGCATTTCACCCTTGTTTTGGACTTCTCCACGATGTACTTCCGTAGTCCCATGAAGGTACTGGCACCTGAACAAAAACAATCAACAATACAATGACGTAGGATTATTTTGAATACCAGTAATGGGTGTCTTCAGTATACCAAAATGTGCACTTGTACGAGATTTGGGTCATCCGGCCCCCTTTCCTCCGAGTCCTATCTTTTTTCTTTGCCTGTCGTTTATTTTAATGCTCAGTTCATAAAATATAGCAACACCCATGTATCTTGTTGGTAAATATTCAAAATGTAAATGTACCTAACAACTCCTGTCAAGATAGTATTTCGTTTGAAATCTTGTTAATTGCATACTTACTCTAATGTGTGGATCACTACGAACGTATACAAGGTTATTTAGACCTGAATACTATACTCAGTTGCAAAAGAAAGTGGACACTGAGTTTTGTTTAGATTTAAATGTATAAAGTTTTCTTAGAATTAAATTGACAAATTCCAAAATGAATATGCCATGTTTGGTTCCAAAGTTGTTATCATTCCATGGCCAATATCATGTTGTCATTTGTTTTTCAATAGGTCGAATCATTAAGGGACTGTCGCTTGATGAAGAGGATAGTGTTAAGTAAAATGTTCAGTGTCCAGTTTATTTTGTAACTGAGTATAGTACTTAATAGACATTTTTATAACACAAATGACTTATATGTATTGTATAGCATTGCTTAGACTGATTAATTGACACGACTTGTTATCTAAAAAGTGTTACATATTACATGCAGAGCTGGACTACCTATGAACGTTTTGGTTGTTTATAAAGCATTCAGGCATGGTACGATGCGACATCTCACAGTTTGGTTTGACTTTGCAGCTAATGAAGTTCAATGACAAACTATCTGTGTGTACTTGAAGCTTACCTGAATATGAATGAGTCACGTGTGAAGTAGTTTCAAATCGACGAACACCCCAAAAGTCGGTATATAAGTAGAAATCGATGCGTAAAATTTCACATTTTTATTTAGCCTCCGTACAGGTAACATCGATACATATACGGCTCCAGAATATATGTGATAAAAAAATAGTTGCCCGGAACGGGATTTGAACCACAGCCTTGCACTTGTAAGTTTTGAAAGATGTACGCTGAACCACTAGACCACTGCTATTTATTGGTATGTTGCAGCATTTTTAACACTAAATAGGCATTACGTAATAACAAACTGGCGCACGCACATAAACTCATCAAGCGCT